>OMLB01063651.1:0-22298 GCA_900302555.1 Myripristis jacobus | reverse complement strand
CAAAGCATGGCACTCAAAGATGACTTAATATTTACATAACTTGGACCTAACACATCTTCTTTCAACCAACGTTCAACCCACTGCAGCTTTTGACATGGTCCATGACCCTGCGGTTGCTCTGGAGACTCTGGTATCATTAGGGTTTCAACGTTTGCTGACAAGTGGATGTGACAGCTCTGCACTGGAGGGACTCCCGCTCATCAAACGGCTGGTCGAGCAGGTATGCAGATGTTATATGCAGACAGTGTTATGTGTTGGTATGCAGGCATGTGAAAAAGGCAGGGTTTTCCAAATACCACCCAGTCATTTAGTGAATGTTACAGTAAATTATGTTACATTACATAATTCCATGGGAAAGACTGAAAGTTCAAACTACATTCTGTTAAAAGGAAAAATGAGAAATAATGAAATAAAGTTCACAAACAAAGTATAGGCATATTACTCTCTTTTTCTCTGCTGACTGACCATTCACTGTGAACAGCTCCATAATTTACAGTGGTCCAGTTGCTGTTGCTTATTGAGAACCACAAAAAACTGAACTCTAATGGATGAGATTAAAAGTTTGGTGAAACATAAAAGCTACTCAAATACAGTGCAGTGTGAGTAAATGTAATTAGTTGCTTCTACTCTGTCTGTCTCCCATCTTTGCTTTGTTTCACGTCCTCCTCTCCTGCCACCCAACAGGCTAAAGGCAGAATTACTATCATGCCAGGTTAGTCATTCTCTTTTTCCTGCTTCAGGTCATTCAGTAATCTTTGTTCATCTACATGTATTTATTTATTTATTATTTTGTTAACGCAGGAGGGGGGATCACAGAGAGAAACTTACAAAGAATCCTCGAGGGATCGGGCGCTGTGGAGTTTCACTGCTCTGCCCGCTCCAGTAGGGATTCTGCCATGAAGTTCAGGTGAGCTCCAGCTGAGGAGATGTGATTGTATCCACTGTCTCCCACTATATATCAAGACATATCTTGTAATTGGAAAGTATAGAAACACGTTTTTTTTTTCTTTCTGTTGCTGTCTGCCGATGATGTTTTATGTGCAGGAACACTTCTGTGACTATGGGAGCCTCTTTCTCAGCACCCGAGTATGGCCTGAAGGTGGCAGATGTGAGCAAAGTCCGCACTCTCAATGCAATTGCCAAAAACACCTTGTGAGGGAAAACCACCGGACAATCATCGCAGAAATGCAAGAGAGATACCTCAGGAATAATCATGGATAATTGTGCTGATATGTCAGTGTTGTCATTTACAGCCAGAGGAAGCAGAAATAGCAGAGCTGCCACAGAGCACTATGTTTACCACTGATAAGTCGGGGAGTGTTGTTGTAAAGGTTCAACGCTCACTTATTGTCTGTGACATGCAGTTTGTTAGAGTCAGTACCTCACCATTAAAGCTGGCTTTCCACTGTCACGCCAAGCACAGACGTGTTGTGTGCCAAGCCCAGTTGCCTTTCCATTTTCACTTCTGGAGTGAGTGAGTGGAGAGAGCAATTAATAATTTGAACAGTGATGTTGTGTAGGTGTATGGGGCCTTAGTAATTGTGTAATAAAACATCCAAGTCTAGGGCGTCTATAGTGAAAGACTGACCTGACTGTATAAAGTTCTTCTACTCAGCAAACAACATTTAGGTTTCATTTTCTAAGCTCTAACTGGTAAGTCCCTTTTTTAATTTCAGGTACTTTTCTTTAGATGAAATCTCTCTGCTTGAAGTGAAGGTTAACATGAAGCCATTACCATCTCTGTACAGCTTTAGTCTTTGCAGGGACTGAAATATTATGGGTTGTTGATTCAGTTTGCTTGGAATTTAATAAAAGTCATTGAAATTTGAGGGGATGTTGTCTTTTGTTTTTCATATGAAGCAAATTAGTTTTTCAAGTATTCACAGTTTATTGTTCAGAAGCGAGGAAACGCTGCCAAATATGTACAGTTACATACAGCAAAAGGGAGTCTGGGCAGCATAGTGGTTCAGCGGTGAGAGCTGCTGCCTCACAGCAGGGAGGAATTTAGGAAATTAATTAACCCTTAGATGCATAAGTGGAACAAAAAAACATTTTTTTTTCAATAACTTTGCAATGAAAATATTTAATCTTTTCATGGTCTATGTATTCCTCAAAATGTTTTGTATTATTGCCCTACACTTCCATAATTGGCCTGTATGCATTTCCTGTGGAAGCTTATGAGAACATTTGATCCTCATAAATATAAAGCCTGTTTATTACTGAGTTCACATCCGATGCCAGTGGTGTATCCACCTATCAAGACTATTTTACACATTAGTTTTATATAATATTATGCCATATCATATCAATATTATACACATCTTTTTTACTGCTGGAACTCTTTTATGACTCATAACAACTGCATAACATTGCACATTTATTACCACGAGTTTTTTTTATTTTTTTATTATTATTATCATTATGTAATCAGTCTCTCTAGACAGCCAGCTAACACCATGTAGCTAGTTAGTAATTAGTGCTGTGTGAATGGTTTTATTCAAAGCCTGCATTATAAAAGGTTAGGTAGGTATTTTGTAGACAGAATAGAGCAACAAGAGAGAG
Organism: Myripristis jacobus; assembly: GCA_900302555.1. NCBI lineage: Eukaryota > Metazoa > Chordata > Actinopteri > Holocentriformes > Holocentridae > Myripristis > Myripristis jacobus. Next base: position 19,736 of record OMLB01063651.1, on the reverse strand, counting down.
GCCGATGTTTAGGCCTGGGCGGCCATTTGTTTTCAAATTGCCACTAAAATGCAGCCCAAGTACATAATTAATTTGCAAGCCCGTGTAGCAGGAGGGCTGCTGGTTTGATTTGATGGTAAGTACATCTACCACTAATATTCCACTAGTTAAATACAATTTTAAAATGTTTTACACAAATAACCATATTTTAAATTATAAAGCACAGTTGTGCATATAAAATATGTTTAGTTTAACAAAAAGGAAAATAATAATAAAAAACACTAAATTATTGAAAAATACATTAAATCTTATAAAGGTTATTTTGCATTTTACATTCATAAAGTTAATTCACACTCACAAGCCCCAGTGCATATAAATGGAACCTGTTGCCCAAGCCAGGTGTGACATATGATCTCATGACATTTAGAAATGTAAAAGGATGCAGGAATAAATATGTTTTCATATCTGCTCAGACTGTGAGTGACCCTGAGTGCTCAGAGGGGGGATTTTGAAATGAGTCTCAGTCAATCCTACATGACAGGTTGCTCATGCAATAAATAGCTTGAATAGCTGAATGTTGCTTGATCCCTGTAATTCCCAGCTTGTAACACAGTTGACAATGGAACAGTTGATACTGTACAGGCTACTGTCATGGATACAATTTGTTTTTTGCACCACTTTTATGTTGAAACTTGGCTTTGTTTGAAGCCGTCATTCTTATCTACTGTAAATACATTTTTATCTAAATACTGTAGCAATTTTGTTTGTTTGTTTGTTTGTTTTTCCTTTCCTTCCATTCCATTCCGTGGCTAAAGTTCTATTTCTTAGCAAAGGTTTTTTCAGTTTTATCTTGGAAATCTCCACAGGACCTCCAGGGGTCCCAGGGAAACCACTTTCAAAATCATTGTCTTACCATCAGACATCCATCCATGTGAGACCCCTGCCTCAGACACCACGCGACAAAAACTAGGCTAAGCTGGTCAAGCATAAATACACACTGGATCTTCCGCAGTAACAAGTCACACCCCGGATAGCCCAAAGTTCATGCTCCACTACCTATCAAACAACTATAAGATGTTACTAAAAAATCTATTGGGTTTCAGGTGATCTTTAAAAATTATTCAGAAAATTTCAAAAGTAAGCTGCTGTTAATCATATGATTAGATTTAGATTGGGTTTAAAATGCGAAGGGACTAAGTTAATAGTTGCGCTTTGTAGATGCAAAGTTGAATAGTAACTTTGGACACTTCAAATAAACCTTTCTTCTATGACACATCATTTACAAGATAACAACGTCTCTGGCCATTCTGTAGTTAACCTTTGTGGTTTTGTAACAGGTGTCGAAGGCTATCTTCACGTCACCCTGCTGTCCTTGGGACCACACATGATGAGTCAGCCATGTGATGTTATCAAAACACAAGCAAGCAATGATTAACCATCATACACTGCCAGTGGCGTCAGGCTAATCTGTTTCGGAGTTTTCACATTAAGGGTAGGACCAGATGGACGCTTTCCAGAATTTGGGTGTGAAAATGTGAATATGCTTGTGTGTAGTGCAGGTAGAAGGTTAAATTCAGATTTGCCTGGTTAAGTGTGGACATGGCCTATGTTTGAGTCATAAACACAGCATGTGTAAAATACTTAGCTGCAGTGCATCAGCAGAAAAACACAGCACTAAAACATATCATAAACCCCAACTAATACATGATATATTCATGTGGGAGAGTTTAAAGACCTTTGGTTATTGGCTTTTTTTCGGTTACACATAAATTGTTATTGGAAGGTATTTTGACTGTGAGCCAACAGTGAGCTTGTTTCAGAACTCATGATTTATAATGTGACATCACTTCCTCCCTCTACATGACTGCAGTCACTGACTGTGTAGGCTACCATACTGACATCAGAGATGTTGAACAAGGATACAGTTTAGCGTAGAAATTTTGTACTTAAGAAATACAACAACTTTAACTGTAAAGATCAACAGTATATTTACCATATTTTTGCTTAATACACAGTACACAACATTGTTTCCATACAATGTATCACTTTGCTCTCTATTACTGTTGCAAGCTTATTGGTATCACTTGACACTACAGAGTGATTTAAATGAAAGTCTATTTATTGATTGATTTATTGTTTGTTTAGATACTTATAAATGTTTATTGTCATCTATTAAAATTTATTATAATAAAAATTATAATTTTTCACTGCAGGGAAGGATATAGGAAGGACATAAGGTGTTTTTTATTTCTTTTCAGAATTAGTATTACATCACAAAATAAATATGAGAAACATTTGCAGGCTACTGCTTTTATACAATGTCTCTCTCTCTCTCTCTCTCTCTCTCTCTCTCTCTCTCTCTCTCTGTATGTGGGGTGGGTGTCCCAGAAATCATTTTCTTGCTAAGAGCTGGCTATGAGAAAAACACAGAGAGATGGTTGGATAACATAATGGAAGGCAGCTGCAGTTAGCAGTTAGACCCCCTGACTAACACTGACTAACAGTTTGACAGACCTTGTTGAACTGAAAGCAATGCAACAAATCTTTTGCAGACCGCACTTAAGCAACTTTGATTCTGCAGTGTCACGGTGAACCGACATGGCCTGGCAGTGTGAAAATGAGTCAGAAAATCAGTTCAGATAGACAAGAGGCGAGTGTAGGAAAAGTGAGCAACACAGCAGGAAAGGAGGCTTAATGAGCCCCCTGCCCCATCCCCCAACAGACTTCCTTTTTTGGTTAACTGGCCTGCCAACACTAGGAAATGAGCAGCAGGATACTTGTGTAAGCCTTGTTGTCCATTTTTCTTCCCTCACACGCAATGCTCTGCCCTGCTGTTGGACTTTAGACATCTGAGTGTGGAGTGTCATTGTAGGCTGGTAGCCTACAGAAGTGGCTGACTACATCTCACTGCAAGAGTGGGATTTAGATCATTTATGCTTCTGAATCACTCTATGGGCGTGCTCACAGGCATCAGAAGAGCCACTAGTGACTTGAGTTTATTGCTGGATGACAACCCTTGAGATCTCTGGTTAAAAAAGAAGAATTACATGCCTCAAGACTCAAGTTAGGCATTAACCTTTCAGCCCTTTTGTGGAACTTTTGTAGGATTCTTTGTCATTCTGTGTATGCCGAGGTTGTGTGGTCCGCTCTCTGGTGTAGCTGTTTAAAAGCTTTCATGGCTCTAAGTCCCCAAGAGTCACGTCCTGCAATTGTCTCTGGGGTGTGTGTGGACCGGGGGCTGTGGAGAAGTATTTGAACTGGCCTTGGCAGCAGTGGAGTTGTGGTTGACTTCAGCAAACGTGGACTGAAGCTGATCTTCTGCGACCATGCCTGCAGCTCTGGAGGAGTACTGTGGGTCCATCTTCTGGGTAAGTTTGACAGTCAAGGGAGGGCACATGCTGGGGTAAGATGACATGACCATGTCATGGCCCGTGGTGGATCAGCGGAGGTTTACCTTTTTCCAGTTTCCCAAAAATGTAATGGCAAACTAATGATTTATAGTCTCTGAAGGAATGTTGTAACATTTTTATTAGTCTCATCATCATATCAGCATAATATTTACTCTCAAAGATGTGGAAGTTGCCCTCGGTTTCAGTTGTATCAAGTTTTACAAAAGAAGGAATCATAAATAAAAATACATAAACACAAATACATAAACACAGTAATCAAAAAGAATAAACTGTAAAGCTTTTGATACATTGTGATTTGGAGGCATTTCATTTTATTTCACCACTACATGGCAAGAGCTCAGTGAAAATGTGACTGGCTCTAGGTAATTTATGACTCAGCACATCTGAGAAGGGCCATGTTTATGAGTTCGAGGATGAGATCAAGGATTTGTGACCTTGTTAGTATAATACATAATAGTTCTGATTGATAGTGAAATTCAGCTTTTAGAGAATCTGGGTGGACTATAGTGCAAAGGTACACTTTAATATCACCATCAGAGAAATCTGTCATGGACTCAAAACAAATAACACAAAAACATGGGGACAAAGATCAGTAACCTGGGCTCTAACTGGTTTTCTATACTGAAATGTTCTTATTTTGTGTGCAGAATAGCTGCACACAAAATTACCACTGGATTTGAAGCACGTGGCTACCAGGTGATTTTGCTTGGATTTGTCTTTTTTGGCATTAATACCATGACTAATATTCATATATAAAGAAAGCCATTTTGGAGAGGTGTAGCAGTGGAGAAAGTGACTCAGGTAATTGAACAAAGAGAAACATGAATCCTAAGTTGAAGTGGAAACAGTAGAGGAAGTGTCCAGAAAAGACATAGCCTACTTTTCCACTTTGGAATGACAAATGACAGGAAGATAGAGGTTAGCACTTCAATAAAGGAGAAAGTATGTTGTATCCCTCGAGGTGCAGTCTGTGGCTCAGAGAGACTCATCAAAGGCGCTGGCCTGGGAAGCTCATCTAACCCCTGTAGAGCTGACTTGTTGAGATGGTGGTATATCAGATTTATTTAGTGTGTCGGTTGATGTAAAAAAAAACAAACAAACAAACAAAACAAACAAACAAACACTTATTTCTTGTAAAATAGATAGGCCCTTTTCAGCTGACATATATCAGCCATACAATAACTACAATAAACTAAGAGCATATTTTGTATAGCCTAACAGGTATACTTATAACCTTATAACCTTACAATGATCTATTGGAATTTTTGATTGGTCTTATGTTTTTATTGTTTCAAATGTTTTAGTATTTCATAAAATTTGCCTTTTGTATTTTTAAATTAAAATGAAAAATTGAAAATAATAAACTATTATTTTGAAGCCCACATTGTCAGTCACAATCTGACTGACACAATTTTAATTTTTGTATCGTAAATATTCTATTCACTAATCACCAAAGCTGATAATGAGAAACTAATCCTTCAGTTTGCCTAAAAAATTCTGTATAAATCGAGGAAAAATGTACTGACAATGGCCTGTAAACAGATGTAGGTGCTCAACAGGTACATTTACACAAACTGAACACATTCAATGTTTGGTTTCATTTCAGTCACTTGCCATCATTCTAGGCTCACAGCTTTATTTAAAGACAAACACAACAAACATGAGGCCCATTTAGGAAGTTAATGTCACATTCCAATATGGAAATTCATATTAAGCTGCAGCCAAGAGTCTGCATGCTTTCATCCCAGCCAAAAGCAGCAGGTAATTCCCCTGATCATTAGGTCCTCCTCTCTGGCTGACAGTCAGCGAAGAGGTGAAATCACCTCATGAAGTTTTCTCTTCAGATGAAAACCTGCAGGCTCTTGACCCTCTGTGACATGTGGTTTCCACATACCTGCTCTGCTGTTAGACAAGAGTCAGAACATAACTTTTATATTTTCATAATAATCATGTTGGTGATGATTTACTGCTGATAAAAAGTCTTAATTATATAATCATTATTTGTTCACTAATTGTGGTTCTAGTTCACCATTTACATTTGGTGAAGTCTGCCTATAATTTTCTAAGAAAATTGGACCATAATGATTTGTTTGCACCATTGGTCTGAGGCCTTTTTTTCAGTTTAAGAACAAACTCAGGCAAGAACACTGATGAATCCCAAAATTTGTTTTGGGATTCATCAAAAGTTGTATGCAGAGTCTAAGCACAGATTTGAGTCACACCCATTGTTCACCATTTCCTTTACTGTTCGAATTCATGCAATCACATACGCTCAACTACACAACAGATAAACTATAGTCTGAAAAATGATAAAACAGTGTGTGTCTGTGTGTGTTTGGGGGAGGAGGGGGATCCCTTTTATTCCACAATCTTCTCGCTCCACTGCCCATCTATTTATTGCTCTTACCAGGAAAACACATTCTTTTTTCATGAGCGTCTGCACACACTCTGGTGAGCAGGGACTAAAATGTAATCACATGAGTCACTTTTGATTAAATTCCTTATCAGGGAGGTGGACCGTCTCTCTGATGTGTTTATTGTGTGAGCTTTGGGATTATGACAGCTGCTGTTTGCTTGTATGATTTGTGTGTGTGTGTGTGTGTGTTTTTTTGCATGCTGGGTTTACCATTTTGCTCTGTATGGATTTTTGAGGGCTGATAAGATATTAGACTGATATGAGATTTTAAAGCTTAACTCACCAATAAATAATCACTTGTGCTAATGTTTGAAGTCTTTAACTGGACCACTATCATTACAAGAAATACAAGTGGGCCCTTAAATGATAAATTACAAAAACAGAGTACAACGTTGAACCGAATACAGAAAACATAAACTATATATTTTTTTTCCCGGCAGCTGTGGTCACAGAGGAAGCTCAGCCGTGGAAAAGGTGGCCTATATCTAACAGTAATGGGTATCTAACTGAATGAATGGGTAATAACCCTTGTACCGATGTGTCCTAGAATGCGTCATTCCTCGAGACAGAAGAGCCAGACCTCCCTGTGTGTGTGGAGCAGACGGTTCTGGTGTGGATCCCACTGGGACTCCTGTGGCTCTGTGCGCCCTGGCACCTGGCAAGCCTGTTCAGGAGACAGGCAAAAGTGAAACATCTGTCCAAGCTCTACCTCTGCAAACAGGTAACAGATGCAAGAGGAAAAGTAAATAATCTGGCAACAAAACAGATTAATTAGGAGGACAATGAAGAGGAGGATATCGAGGTGAAATTTTACGGGCATCTCTTTTCTATGCATTTGATTCACTCACATGGCTTTTTTTCTTCACCCATCAGCTCGTGGTGTTTCTGTTGTTCCTGACGGCCGTAGTGGGCCTGGTGGTGACATTGGTAGAGGATTATGGCCCAGCAAGAGACACAACAGCAGAGAGGAAGGCCGGGGTATTCTATGCAAACCCTGTCCTGTTTGCTGTCTCATGGGTAAATGCAACAGACTTATACTTATAACAAATTAGTTCTATTATTGCAGTGGTTCTAATGCCTGGTAATTACACTGTGGTTGGATCCTCTGCTCCTTTCAATAGATCCTGGTGTTGCTGTGCCAGGAGGGAGTGAGGCGGAGGAATGGAGCAGTAGATTCTGCCACTCTCTTCCTCTTCTGGCTGTTCCTGGTAATCTGCGACATCTTCCCTTTCCAGACCCTTCTGCGAGAGGTGCTCAGAGAGGTATGGACAGGGAGAAGTTGTGCTGTTTGACTTGCTGAAACACATTAGAGTCAATAGTGTTACAACATGCATTCATTTGTTTCAGTGCAGTCTAGTTCTCAGTATTTATCTGTGATGCACCATCCGCTGTTGCGTGTACCTATCCCTCTGCCTTCCACCTGTCTTTTATCCCCAGGGAAAGATCAGTGATGTGCCTCGCTTCTGCCTTTTCTACATTTCCTTTGGGCTGGAGTTGACTGCACTCATTCTTTCTGCTCTTGCCGATGTCCCTTCAAAAGTGGGGGAAACTGCAAAGAAGGTAGCTGAACGCTTAGATGGAATCACACGTTGTTTTTTCTAAGCTTACATTTGGAAATTTTCTCTGTCCAGTCTGATAATCAATCTGTTTCAGTATACAAATTAATTTTGTCCATCTTCTTCTTCTTCTTTTTTTTATAACTATAGAATCCAGAGTTAGGAGCAGCATTTCTGAGCAGAGTAACTTTCAATTGGTTTAACAGGTAAATTTCTATGCCTTTAACCCCCTTCAAACAACACCATACACATGCATCCTTCAAATTGTGCTTCATCCTCACTTTTGTCAATATGTTCGTCCTTGTACACCTCTCCTCTCTCTCCAGCATGGTGATAAAAGGCTACAGGCGGCCCCTGGTGCAGGAGGACATGTGGGATCTGAATGAGGCTGACAGCACTGGTTATATCAGCCAGCTCTTCCAGGGCACCATGCAGTCAGAGCTGCATGCTGCCCGGATCCGGTTCCAAAACAGTTTGAAGAAGCCAGCATGCAGGAACAGAGACAGCGTCCATGAAGAGGCCATTCAGAACGGCCTTTCCAATGGCCTGGGGAAAGGTGTCAGTCAGGATGTACTTATGATGGTGAGAATGGACAGAGTATATGCAGAAACTCACAACACACATGTACACTGCCTTGCACTTTAAGTAGATTTTATTTTTATCCACAAATCCTCTCTATCTGTCTATCATTGCACTTTCTATAATGATGCAATATGAAATGCCCCTGATTCACTTTGATGTATAGAGCCTGTATGCACTGTGTGTAAAAAGACATTATTTCTAATAAGATTTTTTTTTTCAGGAGGAAAAGGGGAAGAACAAAGACAAGAAGGAGAAAAAGAGTAAAAAGAAGGAAGAGGAGAACTATCCTAATTCATGGCTCATTCCAACCATTTACAAGACCTTTAAATGGGTTCTGATTGAATCAGCCGTCTTCAAACTAATACAGGACCTGCTGTCTTTCGCTAGCCCTCAGCTCCTGAAGTGAGTTTTAACTGCATACTCTTTTCACACACCAGAATAAGTTCCCAGAACAATAGTGTCACAAGCAATTCCAAACATTTCCAAACAGACAATTCCTCTTGTCCCAGAATCTTACTTTTATTTATTTGTTTGTTTGTATATTGTCAGGCACATCACAACCTCTTTTTATATTGCGTATGACACATTTCCTCTTAGATTTTTTTTTTTTGTCCTAGTGGACTTACTGAATCACTCATGCTTGACTGTCATGAAAGTAACCTTTATTGTGTTTCCTTAATAAGATATCATTCTCAGTAATCATTAGCTCATTGTTGAGAAACTCTTTGGAGATAATCAAAGAGTATTTTAATATGTTAGGATGTTGCCCTGGTGGAAAAGTGGAGCAAACTAAATAAGTTTGGGATAATAATTCAGCATTTGCCACCTACACCATGTAAAGCAATTTCATTTCTATTATTTTTTAAAAAATATTGCTTAAGTATTTCTTTAATTGTTAACTTAGACATCATCAGATACCACCAGTTCCCAGAGTGAGAGACAGAAGACACAAGGCTAAACAGCATAAGAGTTGAAAGAATGGTTATTAGTACACAATGTGAACATCACTAAGTCAAGGAACTATCATGAGATACTGGATGTAATGCATTAGCAGTAACAGGCTTATCAGATGATTTATCTTTTGAGTTGTCTTGTAAACTACACTTTTTCTCTTTTCCAGAATGATGGTCTCCTTTGCTAATGACAAATCCATTTACACTTGGAAAGGCTACCTGTATGCGCTGTTGCTGCTAGTGGTGGCCATTCTACAGTCTCTGTGCCTGCAGCAGTACTTCCAGCGTTGCTTTGTGCTCGGGATGAAGGTCCGCACTGCTATCATGGCTGCTGTTTACAAAAAGGTAAAGCTAGTCAGCAAGCACTACACCGGTGATTCTACAAGTCTACACCATCAGAACTGATTTACCACTTTGGTGCCTTGGTTGCTCACTGCCATGTAATACCAGGGCTGGGCTGCATCAGCCAGGGTTCAGTTGATTGAATTGAGAACTGATTTACCATTTTTAAATAGCTTTGACCACTTGCCTCAGAGACACAGTCAGGCCTATGAGTGAACAGACAACACTCAAATCTGCCCGTTAGAGTGTCACTGACCAACAGTGCTCTGTGGACTCAAGGCTCTAGGCTTACAGCTTTATTTAAAGACAAACACAACAAACATGAGGCCCATTTAGGAAGTTAATGTCACATTCCAATATGGAAATTCATATTAAGCTGCAGCCAAGAGTCTGCATGCTTTCATCCCAGCCAAAAGCAGCAGGTAATTCCCCTGATCATTAGGTCCTCCTCTCTGGCTGACGGTCAGCGAAGAGGTGAAATCACCTCATGAAGTTTTCTCTTCAGATGAAAACCTGCAGGCTCTTGACCCTCTGGGCTACAGCCCTGTCACTTTTGTGTCTTGCAAGGGCTATTCAATCAGCAAGTCAAAGACTTGGACGTTTGAATGCAGCAAAATTAGATTGCATACTTGAGTTTTTCGTCCTCACTGATTGGCCTCAAGGCAGTTTCCTTTTTCACTCACCTCTTACGGACTAGATTAGCTGTGCCTCCAAGGGCTTCCTGCTGCTCGGATCAATCACATATTCAGGCATACAAATAACATGTTTATGTCTGTCATCAGAAATACGGTAAAATAGTTTTGTCCGCAGAGACTCCCTGCCTCAACCTTTTCCCTACTTTTTCATTTCGTTCTCCCTTCCTCCCTCTTCTCTCCTCCTTTTCAGTCCTTGGTGGTGTCTAATGACACTCGTAAAGAGTCAACAGTTGGGGAGACAGTGAACCTGATGTCAGCAGATGCCCAACGTTTCAACGATGTGACCAACTTCATCCACTTGTTGTGGTCCTGCCCTCTGCAGATAGCTCTTGCAATTGTTTTCCTGTGGTTCGAGCTGGGGCCTTCTGTACTGGCTGGCCTAGCAGTCATGGTGCTCATGGTGCCAGTCAATGGACTGCTAGCCACAAAGGCCAGAAACATCCAGGTTAGTGAAAATACGTACATATACAGTATATAGTACAGCTTTAACATTTTCAAAACTAAATAACAAGGAGAGGATATGGGGTGGCATTATACTGGCCTTCCTTGACATACTGGCTGTGCAGCTAGAATACACACACGCTTAAGACACTCTTGTAAAATTGAAACAACAGAAATAACTGCTTTACATAAGAATGAATTGCAAAGCTATCAAATACACACATTTACTGTCTTCTTCGTTTACAGTTGTAAAACCCTCAATAAATTGCCAATAATTTGTAAATATAGCTCAAATCCTAATCAATACACAGTGTATCTAAAAATAGCTGAGGATCCACTAAACATCACATGTAGATGAAACATATTTTTGAAACATCATCCTTGTCAGTATAACAAAATATAAATGTCCATATGACAAATCAACAGTTCACTTGCAGACATGGCCTCAGTGATGCATTTGTTTGCAAGTAAATGTATCATTGCAAGTTAGACAGTGTTTGAGAGTCTGTTTGCAACTTTCGATCTACTCATCCCTCTCCTAGTCTCATGAAACAGATGTGCCAACTCTTTGTCTATTTTGATTCATGGATATTTACTATATTAAAAACACATCCACAGGAAAATACTTTTATGTGCAGTATGCTGTACACATGGGTCCAATATTTGTTCCTGAATTTCCATTTTGACTTTGCTAACATCCACCTTTGGTTTTTCTGGACCTCTTGAACATTGCATTCCATGATTCTATCGAAGATGCAATTCTATGCTGAAATGGTAGCATTGCCATTTTGAAAAACACAACAAAGAAACTCACTAATCAAAGATTATCTTTCAGTATTTCTGAAACAGAAATGATTCAGCTTGTAAAACAATGCTGCATTTCTTTCAGCAAAGAATGTATCCCTCGCTTGTCTTTTTTATTTACTGAAATTTAGTAAGTAATTAAGTAATTTACATAATCACTCCCCTCTATATAAAAGTAGGCCCACACATGGACTTTGGGAATGAAATGCTTCATATACAGGTAGTAATAGTTACTATGCCTTTTGGATGCAAAGGGATTGGACAAAGTAATGGGAAAAAAAGCATGTGGAAGAGGATGTTAACTTTGATGTAACTATGTAGCAGTTACAAAAGTCATTACACAGACAAGCCATATTAAAATGAATGACAGTTAGTAGTATATGCAAGCTTTAAAAAAGATTTGGCAACAATTAAGGTAAAGATAATAAAGGTATGATGATTAGTGCCCACATTGCAGGTGCATCAGTCACAAAAAAAACATGAAACTACGGCATCAGAAACGTATCACATGATTGAATTAACATCTCATCTCTGTGACATACCCACAAAAAACTGTAAAATGCCTCCAATCATCTGCTTTTCAAAGTCGGTTTTTGTACTACGTAGGCAGCACATGTGACTAAACTGTCTTAAAGGCAAACTCTTTTTCAAAGGAATAGGTGGGGAAAGTTTCTGTTTCTAAAAAGTTTCTGTGTTACTAAATGCAACAGTTAGTCACTTTTTACTGAATATTGAAGAATACTGAAGAAACTGATTAATTTAAAAGTGCAAGTATAAAAAAATCTTGTACCCTGCCAATGCCATACCAGAAAGATATCACATATCAATCTTCTGCAAAGCTAGATGTGACCTAAAACCTGATTTCCTGCAATATTTGTCTAACATAACACATCACAAGTAAGAAACACATTTCCTTTCTCTTCTTCCATTTGTCTGCAGATTGAGAACATGAAGTTCAAAGACAGGAGAATGAAAATCATGAACGAAATATTAAATGGAATTAAGGTGAGTGTAATAAATGACCCCACCATTTGAAGTAGCTGAGGTAAGAATTTTAATTTGTTTATTTAAGTTATGTTCAAAAATAGTCCAGCAGGATGGGTGGAGGTGGGGGATTATAAGTGGGCCCCTCTTTAGAAGAAAAGCTTTCATGCCTCAGGAAAAAGCAGAATGTTAGTCTGCAGTGCCCCTTATTGTACTGCTTCCACCACCTGTGGATTATTTGCTCTGACTACAAAAGATATGAGTGCTTTCCCTCTGATCTTCATATGATGTGACACCCTTCCCTTTCCTTGTCCTCCACTGCCATCTGTCCAACACACACACGCGCGCATACACACACACAAACACGTCATTCCTCCTGTCTGTTTCACCTCTCTAATGCCTGTTCTTTGATTGATCCTGTTCTGCCAGATTCTGAAGCTGTATGCATGGGAGCCGTCCTTCCAGAAGCAGGTGGGGGACATTAGGGAGGACGAACTGAAGGTCATGAGGAATTTTGCTTACCTCACTTCTGTCTCCACCTTCATCTTCACCTGTGCTCCAGCTTTGGTGAGTCCTGAGAGGGAGAGTCAGAGAGAGGAGGGAAAGATAAGAGAAATTACGTGTTGGTTTGAAATGAGATGGTCTCACCGGTTTCTGGACACTTCATTCTCAATATGTCCCTGTCTTTTGCGCAGGTCTCTCTGGTCTCTTTTGCAGTGTTTGTGGGGGTGAGCCCAGATAACGTACTGAACGCTGAGAAAGCTTTCACGGCCATCTCTCTCTTCAATATCCTTCGCTTCCCCCTTGCCATGCTGCCCATGCTCATTGCTGCGATGGTGCAAGTAGGTATCCACTTAACACACCTAAACATATAGTGCATGCAGATATAATGAGCCTGAGCTTAATCTGTGTATACCAACCAAGTTGTTTGACTCCTCAGATGACGGTGTCTAGGAAGCGCCTGGAGAAGTTTCTGGGAGGTGACGACCTTGACAGTAACTGCGTGCGCCATGACACCAGTTTCAGTAAGTCCACAATCACCATGTACATCTTAATCCTTGACAGATATTGACACGTTAAAGTATATCTCTTTTCCACTGTATGACCTGTGCTGTTAAGGGCTGTGTGGAGCTCAGTAATGCCTAGTTTGGCCTGAATGCATGTCCACTGCATGTTGCTATGGCGATGCTAAGCCAGCTAGGGATGCTAGTATCAGCTGTTCATCAGCTCCTCTGTTTAGGTGAGTTTATATAAATGCACAAAGCCCAAAGCCACCCCTCCCTCTTCCAGTCTCCCTGAAAAACACTACTCTGTTTGATTTGAAGTTAATGGCGGAGATGCCTCAGCACTGTGAACAAACTGTAGCTCATAGTTTAGTTCAATAAATCATAAAGTGTCTACTTTTCTGCTCCTCTTCAAAAGGTTTGACATTACATAATTAATTTTTTAGCGAGCTGTAGTGCATTTATACAAAAAATAAAAGATTTTTTTAGGAGAAGAGTGATAGTGGTGAGGTTTTGCAGCAGTAGAATTGGTGGACAGCACTGTTCTTTCACAAGGCTGACTCTTGAATGCAGAGTACTTTCTAAATAGACAGCTTTGATAAGGTTACATAATGCTGATAACAACTTTTGAAAAAAGGTGAAGAATTCCAGTGGTATCAAAGATTTGCTGTGATTGGCAGGAAACAGCTCACATCATTGTAGCTGTTATACTTTTTGTAATACTTAAAAGTTGCTCTGTCTCTGAATAACTGCCCATACAGCCCTGCTAAATGGATCAGCCCTGAATATCAAACCAATAAAAATATTTCACGGTTGGACCTGGAACCATGGAGGCTGGTGTGGCAGAAATGAATACAGAACTGTGAATTACACAGCAGGGCCTCGCAATGGAAACATAGACTCTGCATGATGCTAGCTCTATTTACTGATCGAGAAAGGCTCTCTCTCACTGACAATACGTTTGCATCTCCCTCCATGTGTTTCCATAGATACTGCTGTTAGTGTGTGTGATGGCACATTTGCTTGGGAGAGAGATGCTGAGGCTGTGCTGAAAAAGTAAGTTTATTATTTCACAATCAACATCTCACATTTACAACTTGCACAGTATGGCTGCTCAGTGCTTTATTTTAGTAAACATTTTTTTCACATTGCATCTATCTCTAGTGTTACATTGTTCAAAATATATATTTTATTATGGGTGCGTGTGTGTTTGTATGTTTGTGTGTCCTTGTCAGTGTGTCTTTGGACATCAAACCTGGCCGGCTGGTTGCAGTAGTGGGAGCAGTCGGCTCTGGGAAATCCTCTCTCATGTCAGCTCTCCTGGGAGAGATGCACAGTACCAAAGGTTTTGTCAACATCCAGGTGATTTTTCATTATTGACATTGTCAGAATTACTGCAGATGTGTGCATTTGCTGACACCAAATATCTTTGAGGTTATATTTTTAAACCCATTTCCATCCTTACTTTCAATGATACACTACAAACCATTGTCAAAGTTGAACATCTAAAAAAGATTTAGTTTATGAAGATTGTTTCAATAAATTGAGTTTATTGCAGGGGGAGATAGACAGCATGGCTCACAGGTTTTATTGTACTGACAGCCACATTTGTGTCTTGTTTTTTTCATACAGTATGCAAAAGAAGATAGGGCCGACTAAGGTTAAAAGCACCTTGATGGTGTTCTCTGATAGGGATGGGTTCTGGTTACCCACAAGCAGTCAAAACCTGTCCAAATACACTTCACATAATCCAGTTTCAGTGTGTGGTCCAGTAGTAGCTCTGCAAGTTTATCTTCAGCTTTGCTGCCCAAACTAGCGCCTGATGCTGATGACAACAAGCAGCGAACAAGAGAGGGACAAGCGGGAAACAGTGACTCTTGCCCTGTCCCATAGAAACACATAATTTGTACTTAAGTTGAAAAACCCATGAAATGTATTCAGTGGGGCTAACGTTACATTAAATTTAGTATTTTTAAGTCTGAGAAATGCCTTTGTTTTATTCGCTTATAAGCTCCATCATAGATTTAATAAAATAAAGTTTATATAAGGTTAAATTTATTAAGTGAGAGGAAAAAATATAATGTGAAACAAGAAAATCCTGCAGCACCCCTGGACAGTTGTCACAGGACACAAGGGTGCAACGGCACCCACTTGCTTAGAGTGAGCATTGCACCTGACTCTTAGTGTGTCTCTTTCCAGGGTTCACTTGCCTTTGTGCCCCAGCAAGCCTGGATCCAAAATGCCACTCTGAAGGACAATATCCTGTTTGGCTCCCCCTATGAGGAAAGGCAGTTTCAGGAGGTGATACAGGCCTGTGCTCTGACCCCTGACCTGGAGCTCCTGGCTGCAGGAGAACTCACTGAGATTGGGGAGAAGGTGAGGGAGATGAGCCAAAGGTGGAGATTGCAAGAAGGTTTTTGACCTGATCGTAGTAGCAGTGTTGATGTTGGCGTGAGTCGAGTATTTTCCTATATGCTGTCTACACTCTGGGCATTCAATGAGAAGACAAGACTACTTTCACCATCACCTCTGAGCTGGCATTAAACACTGAGGTTTTGCTCTTCTGTCCTCTGTGGTGTTCAGGGTATCAACCTGTCGGGGGGTCAGAAGCAGCGTGTGAGCTTGGCCAGGGCAGCTTACAGCCAGTCTGATATTTACCTGTTAGACGACCCCCTCTCTGCTGTGGACTCTCATGTGGGCAAGCATCTCTTCAATGAGGTGATAGGACCCAATGGACTTCTCAAAGACAAGGTCGGTGTTTTGGGTCAATGAAGAATTTCACTCTAAAATGAAATGCCATAACCATTTGAAAGAAATGATTATTATACTCAAATTATGACAGCTTTTAAAAAGTAGTAGGAGACACAAGAGTCCTTGGTTGATGAAAATGAATGATTTATTGAATGATAAACCTAAGATAGCTAATACCTAGCCATTTACCACAGTGATGCATGAATGGCTTGTGAGTTTGGGTCTTGACTCCCAATATTAACCTTTATTCGAACCATAGAAATAGAATTGGGTAGAAAAGGCAAGGGTGATTGGTTCAAAGCAATACAGTGTATTTCCGGGTGGTTCCCTTTGTTAAGGCAACAGCTGTATGCATTCACTGATGTTACTGTGTTAACAGAGGAGATTGTTCATGTCAGTTAATGCCTCATGCACAGCAAATGGAAAACATTTTCTTTTGTCGCATTATGTATTTACTTTTTTTTTTTAATACAGCTAATTAGCATGGTCTGACATCATAACTTACATGTGCTGCTTTATCTTTAACATGACCTTGAGGTAGTGTGGTGTCTCAGCTGCAGTTTGGGTTAACTTAAAGGATCTCATAAGTGCAGCCGTGCAACGTCTGCAGTCTGAGCCACAGCGACATCTTGTGGCCAAATTCAAAGGCTTTTTCACGTCACCAATGTAAATATCTTCCATATTTTTCTAATTCTTGTCCTGTCGCAGTGGAACTGGCAATAAAATCATGCCATCATTTCCCCAAAGATGGCTGCCAGTTGGTCCAAAAGCAACTATAGAATCTCATATGCAATGCTGATTCTACTCATTCCATTTCTATGATTTGAACGTAGAGAATGATTTGCCGTGTTTTTCAATCCTTATTTTGTTGCATTGTGTTTAATGCAGTGTCTTTGGTTTAGTTTAGATAAGAACTGTTGCCCCTACCACCATTCAAAACACACTAAACTAGGTGCAGAGATGTAGGTCTATATTAATGCAGAGCTGTGGGAACCACCACCTTATGTGTTATAACCCCCTCTTGGCATGGAGTGCAAAGAATAATTTGCCATAATTTAACTTTGCCATAACGTTTTATTTCTTGGCTCAGTCAGTGTGTCTTTGTCTATACAGACCCGTATCCTGGTGACTCATGGGGTCAGCTTCCTGCCCTATGTAGATGAAATAGTGGTCCTAGTGGATGGAGTGGTGTCTGAGATAGGGACCTACCAGAGCCTCCGAGCCAGCAAGGGAGCTTTCTCCGAGTTCCTGGACACGTACGCCCAAGAGCAACACAACAAGAACCAGACAGAGACAGGTGAGTTGGTTTGGTTTCCCATTGCATTACGGGTTCTATATTAATACGACACTTCTATGGTACAACCAAAAATGTTTCTTATCTTCTAAATGTTGCATCTTCCATGTGCGCACATGTTTGTGTGTGTGTGTGTGTGTGTGTGTGCACAATATGCCAATATACATTTACTATAAGTTAATCTAGAGCCTTTAATCACAGTTTACAGTTTCAAAAAGCTTTGTCTTGGGGTTTCCAAGGGATGGTGACCTTAGTTAAAGCTCTAAATTTATATCAACAAGCCATAGTTATTTGCAAATCATTGTTTTGAAAAGGGCGATAATGTGTTTATGTGTGTGTTTGTGTGTGTGTGTGTGTGTGTGTGTATGTGTGTGTGCGTATGACATTGGGGTGGCTCAGGGGTTCACATGCTGTAGTATGACAATACTACTCCCTGTTTAAGTTAGACAGCAGTATAGAGGTCAAAGTGTATTGCAGTTCTTGCTGGTTATTATCATCTGGTTATAAACTGAATGTCTTGAAATAAGCGTTATGGTTTTTTAGCTTAGTTCCCTTTGTTGAATACAACCTGGAGTATCTAAAGTGCTTAATTTGGGTTTGGTCATGGTTTACATCTAACCCAGCAAAAAAATTTAAAGTAATTTGTGTCCAATCTTTTCCACATGTGCAATTTAAGTTAGCCTTCGTTTAAGGGGATGGGGAGGGTAGGTGGTAGCAAGAAGGGTCAGGGGCAGGCCTGGGGTGAAAAGCAGAGAGTAAAGGTAGACATGACAAAGTGTGCTGTGCTTTCGTACATATTATTGATTGCTTCCACCCTTGCAGTCGCAAAGGAGGACAATATACACCAAAAATAGTTAGAGAAGGTTTTTAAGCAACTCAGTGGTAGGAAGAGGTCCCCAGTGTTTTGTGCAAACAGCATATGTTCTGTGACATGAATGTTACATCAATATAATGTGCTGTAGGCAAGGTGCAGTGAACAGCATCTAACAAAACCTTGCCTCCAGTTTGTGGACACATTTTTTCAATAAGTCACGGTTCTTAAATTGTTAATCAAATATTGAGATTGGCGCTGGCAGTGGCAAGTGTCCACAATTTTCAGCAAGTGACAAAGCAGACATCTGCTTTTGTTGCTTGCACAGGAGGACAGGAGGTGACAGAATATGGTGATGCTCTGCAGTTCCCCTTTCATTGCTGCTTCACAATGCATATGTAGGTGTTTGACATTCTCTAATGCTGTCATCTCTTCCTTGTGAATGTGACTGATTTTTCTATCAGTGAAGTAAGTGTAGTCACAGAAAATCATTTAGAAAACAGCAATAATTCCAGCACTGAAAATTGAGGACTGTGTTACCTGTGCTAGAGTGCCTCTGTGTCGGTGAGGATGAGAGAAAATGGAGAGGAGCGAGAGAGAGACAATGAGAGGGAGGGTGCATTAGTGGGGAAAAGAGAGGTAGGAGAGAGAGAAATGGACAAAGTGTCCTTTTTCATTCAGTTTATATAAGTATCTGCAATGTACAGCTTAAACATTCAAAACCCCACAGAGCCTAACTTCATCCCCACAATCCCAAAGCCATCATTTGAAATTGTCTGAACTGCTTGTTCCCTGTGGTAAAAAATTTTGATCCATTTCAACCTCCAATCCAGACTAGAAAATTAGGCAATTATGAATACATGGTTTTCACAGTACCAAGTAGCAGCCACCCTGAGGTTGTTTTCCGAGTTGATGGTCATAAGTTATAGAAAGAAACTGAGACAATAGGAGCACAGTGACATCTCCACGTTATTCACGTTTTGTTTCATTGAAGGGTGTCGATTTTGTCATGACCCTGGTAAGACCTACCAGCTGTCCAGAAAAGTGAAAATATCCCTCTTATTGGAACTGAAATAGCTATAGGTCTTTATAGTATGGTAAAAAAAAAATGTTTTCATAGCTAACATTACTGGAGGGTTCACTTTGACTTTGGAGGCTTGCAGTAGGAGAGTTGAGGAAGTCCATATCTGATGCCATCACTAGCTAAAGCTCCATGTTAGATTGAAACACTTTGCCAGCCCCGGCATCTTTTGATATAATGTTAGGTCGGTAAAGTTATTTATCTCCAGGAACAGCACAAAATCAGTGTGCCTTGCTAATGACTTAACAGCTACTGTTACTCACTCCCAGGCCTAGCAGAGGATAGCAGGTGCAGTTGAAGAGTCAATCAAACACAGGCAGGGGGAATAAAACCTGAGATCATGTTCCCACAAGCTCTCGTGAGTGAAAATCACTTTTTAGTCCCCAGCAAAACCAATTGTTTGAATCAGGAGAAATCAACTGATAGGTGTCTCTCTGGAACGGAAGGACTTCAGATTTTGCAGTTTCATTTTTTTGCTATTAATTGTTTTATTTATGTCTGTATCATTTAACAACTGAAAAACAATCAACACAATGCTCTCCCTCCATACATAAGGTACATTATATGGCAGACAAGAAACAATAAAAGAAATCAAACCAACAAACAATCACCCCCAACCCCCCTCCCTCTTCC
>OMLB01063650.1:36963-59282 GCA_900302555.1 Myripristis jacobus | reverse complement strand
ATTGCAGACCTCTTGTTAGGGAGTAAGCAGTATGGCAGGAGACAGGATGTTTAAATGAGAAAATGGGTTTTATTTACCCTAAAAATGCAAACTTATTACACAATAGGGATTTTAAGTATTAGGCTCATATAGAAGAGGTCAACAAAACATAACGAAACTCAGTATAACAGCAACTAAACCAGATCTTAGCTGAACAGACCAACCTAACATAATGATGCATAAGGAAACATCTATAGTGGCTTGGCCAAACCAAATAACAGACAAGGAGGTAAACACAGTTAACATCAACTATAACTAAATACAAAATAAAGTAACAAACACCCCCCACCCCCACCCCCATGACATTTGTAGCTCATGGTGGCATCCAATCAGCTCAGCCACACCTTTTTTCTCTACCAGGAAGGAACCTCCACCAGCACGGTGACTCAAACAACACTCAAACAAAGAAACAAATGATTAATCTAACAAATAATTGCTTACATAACTCTATACTGTGGACCACATACAATCTGTAAAAACCTCTTTGCATGTGGTGTATCCCTCCTCTTTGATTCTGCACCCTGTAGACCAAAAGTACAGGCCAAACTGCTTCAGATAATTAGCTGATTTAAGATTTCAACTGTCTAGGTCAATCAAAATGTGCATATATTAAACATACTGGAAGAGTGATTCAAATGGAGGTATATACAGGATTTAGCCTGATTAATGTTAAAACCACATAACCTCATCCACTTCCACAGACATGCAGCGATTCATTTCTTTCATATGCCAAAATTATGCAGTTTTTTTTTTTTTCTAAATTCATGTGGATTCTAATCCCATTCTTTTTAAACTAATTACAGGGGAGACAGAGGAGTCTGGCACACCTGGAGCACCACACAGTCTCTCTAAGAGGCTGCAGAATTAATCATGGCAAATTGGCTGCTTCACTCAGAGCTTTACATAAGGCATTTCATAACCTTGCCGATGTCTTCTTTGACGGGTTTACATTCATAGCAGGCTCGTGACAAGCCTCACGTCGCATTCATAAATGACAGCAACATGCCATAGACATTATAACCGTGCTATTTAAGAGAGCATTGCTCATAGATCTGCCATCAGTGGGTTGTGGTGTCCCTTGAATCATCCCTGCTCCTTTGTTAATTAACTTGTCAATTAGAATTGTGCTATGTGCTTCTCCCCTAATTCCCATAATCAAGAGATCTCAACTTCTGTGATGATTTGAAGTTGTTGTTGACAACTGTTGTTGTCCACCTCAGCCCCTGCATTCTTTCTCTCTCTGTGTGTGTATAGACATAGTATGACCAGGTAAAAAAAAAAAAAAAATGATTGCCTCATACGCTGTTTCTACATTCAACCCACTCATCCAACATACAGCTCTTAGAGTGGTTATGAAACACTTAACATCCCGTTGTCATTTTCTATTATTTCTGCCCTGAAATTGCAGTGTGTGTGTGAGAGAAAGAGTGAGAGAGAGAAAGAGAGAGCTTGTATTCGACCCACTTGTCCAACATATAACTCATAATACACTTAGCAGACATCCCATTTTAAATGCCTTAGGTTTCTCTGTTGCAAGTGATCATAAATGGAGGCTCAAAGCTGGAAACTATTTCTTCATCTGTCGCATCCAGCAGGTGCTGTGCTCTGCCTTACGGGTATATTTCAAACCCCTCAGGACAAAACTACCTGTGAGACACTACATATCCTTATACTAGCACATTGTTACAAATTCATGTAACACTCTATGACACTTCCTATTGTCTTCTGACTGCAAGCAGTGAGCTGAGAGCTCAAGAAAATTTGAGGTAAAGCAAAAAGTATCTGTAACTGGCAGCAAGCATTGTTACAACCGCTCAGTGGTTGTAAAAAGAATTTAACAAAAACAGTCTGGTTGTTACTAAGGACCACGGCGCAAGAGAAACAACAAATGTATGAAGTGCTCAGCTGTTGCCATGGTAAAGTAGATGTTTGGTTTTGAAAGCCGCATGCACTAAGAAGTGAAAGGTTTGCAGCGAGCAAGCATGCATTTATGTGAGTGTGTGCAGGAAACCAAATGGGGCATTATTAAGAAATGAATAACTTTGCACCATACTGTATCCCTCCTGCTCTTAAACTGCGGGTGCATCATTGCCGGCAGACCATGCCTGTAATTACTGAAGATTGCCTTGGTAAATTGGACTCCCTTGTCCAGTGGGGCTGAAGGCTTCTTGTGTGGCTGCGAGCCCCGCAAAGGAGAATCGGCAGCTGTGCAGAGGCTTGTAAGGCAGGCCGAGCTCCTCATCCAGTGCATGTTTACAGATCTGTCATGTTTACCAGATGTCATCAGGCATCAAGCCCCACCTGTGAAGCACCATGGTGTGTGTGTGTGACTCATCCTATTAACAGACCTTTCTTGTTATGTACCTGATATCCACGGCAGAGTGCTAATGATTTTGTGCTAATTACTGGCGGAGCCCTACCTAAGCTGTCATGATATGAATCTCTCATGGAGGGCAGCTGAATTGAAAACAGGGTATCAGTCTCTCAGGGTGCTTCAGGGGATATAAAGGGATGGTTATGCTGGATCCTGTGGAGGAAAACGGGTTTGCCAGCCCTGCCTCTTACGCCTCATAGGGTGCCTCTCAGCTGGCAGATGGAGCCCAGTTTGAATCCCTCTCTTAGCTCCACAACAGGATAGAAAGGACTATTTGGCGCCTTCTGAAACACCCAGTCAATCTGCCACAGAGCATTTTGCACTTCTTGCATTACATAAACACCTCAGTCGACTGCAAAGTCTGATGATCTGTCTTATGGCAGGATGCCAGCACTGAAAGCATTATGCCACAGTGCATTACCAGAATTTCTGCATGTGTGATCATTACTGCAATAAACGATTTCACTTTTGTCTAAGTGGGCTTTTTCCATCCTTAATTTCTCATTTTAGTTTTGACTCAGCATTGCCAGGTTTTCCACTGTCAGCCAAGATTTGTTGATATTGTGCATGAAAAACAGATGAAAAGCCTTGGTGCTGTAGGTGTCTATTGTGGTGGATCTGTCATGTCTGAATGGCATCCACTGAGGTTCTTTATGCAGTGGCTCAAGGCTAGACAGTCAGATTTACATGGTTTTGATGATAATCTGTATGCACAGTGGACTGGAGAGCAAAGCAGTTAGTACTGTTGCTACACTCCACAGATCTCATGAAGCCTCACTAAGAGCCACAAGAGCCAGGGAAGTCACTCTTTCTCGCTTTATCACTCTCTCACTCCCTCTGTGTTAATTTGTTTGAGTGCATCAGCCTGCATTTGACAGGGTGAAAATGAAAGCATTTAATCATCTGCATACAGTCTGAATTAGTCTGAATCTCCATTTGAATTCTGTATGACAGCCATTGGTTCAAATGCTAGCTGCTTATGCATGGAGGGCATGGTGGACAAACCCAAAGTTTAAGTTATATTTCAATTGCACAGATAGAAAGCCTTTGCTGCAGAAGTCATACTCAATAATTAGACTGGCTGCACATGGAGCAGCTCAAATGCAACTTTAGTTCCACATAACTTAGTTGTTTGGAGTTCCATGGGAGAACCATCCAGCGAAAATCATACATTGGGGTTGCATCCTCTGAAATGAGCTATATGAGTTTAATGACTTAGAAACAATAAAAGTTTCATTTGCAACTTGTAACAAATTGCACAGAGGTTGCATTGCAGAGGTTGAAGTCAGCCTTACATTTGGATCTTCAGTCATGACAATACAGACGTCTGATGGCTCTTTAAGCAGCAAGGAAAAAGAGATTGATGACCGGTCGATGGTCAGGAGTCGGCTCGTGGCATTTGGCTGGAATTCTCTTAAATAATTCATTTTCCTGTAGTTGTTTTTGGCACAGTGAACATCAGTGCAGAGCCATCTATATTTCATAGGACACATATAGCTGAGATTGAGCTCTGTGGTGCAGAGGAAATCTTTAGCTGACCCCGCCTCTCAATCATCTCCCAACAGGAATGCAGCTGACTGGCATCTGGTCTGCTGTTTTCTCTGATGAGCAGTTTGCATATATGAACATGAGATGGTTATGTCAATTGTTGATTATCATGAGCGACTGTAGCGCTCTATTAGTTTGGACTGAATAACATCTTCACTAAACTTAAACCCCCAATGACCACCAGCCAGCCGCCCACCAAGCCTCCAGCCTCTAGCCTAACCCTAACTCCAACAGACACCCAGCCCTGACCCTATAACCCTAACCCCCCAAGTGACCACCAGCCAGCCACCCTCCAGCCTCCAGCCATCCTGGAGCTCCAAGTGTAAAGGATGTAAGTAAAGCAGATTTGGGGAGGGCCCATTCACTGGACCTTTTCAGGGGCAGGGCCATTTCTGTGGACGGGCCTGCATCATAGGTCTGTTAGTTCAATTACAGGACACTAAAGCAAAGTATGATTTCAGCCTTTTTATGTGTGCAGGCAAATTAACTCATTGGCTGCCACTGATGTTGATCAACGTCAATTCAAATCCAAACATTGACTGTCAATGACGGCATGCGACATCAATTAGACTTTTCAGTGGGAGTCTATTCTTTCTTTTGGTGGTTTCAGTGTTTACATAGTCACAGAACAAACTATTCTGTGGGTCTTGAAAGATCACTTAAAATGCTCTAAAACGCTGGCAGTATGGGGCTTTCTGTTCTGAAAACGGCTGGCAGCCAATGAGTTAAGTGATTATTGTTGGTGATTTTCAAAAGACAGCTGGATGATTTGAGACTTACATGTTCTTGAGGAAACAGGATGTATAACCTGGCTTTCTTTAATAAAAAATACAAGTAATATTTCCTCTGAGAACATGTTGTCTACTACCATGATTATGTAAATATGTCACATGTTCTACACAGCCTTACTGGCATTCACAGTAGAAGTTCAAGTGTTTACTACATTTGTAATAACCACAGGAAAAAAAAATATTGGACTAAAGCTTGAAGTGAAAAAAAAAATTGAAACTGTACAGCTATATTTCAATCTAAAAGCACGTACCAGACATAAGTTATTTATTATAACAGTTATGTTGATTTTCACTAAAAACAAAAGCATTTATTACAGCTGTACAATAAAATATCTACTAACACACATAATGTGAAGAATATTAAAGATCAAGTACTTATTTTCTACAAAACTGTTCACTTACAGTCAACATGAATGAACATAAGACTGAATGAGGCATTACATTTTGTAATTTCCTTCACTTGCAAAATCGTAAATATCTGCAGACAAAAAAAAACATCGGTAAAAGCTGTTCGTACAATAATGGTTAGTAAAGTTTTGTAAATCGAATATTAAGCACATTTATAGCACTTTTTGTAAATACATGGCAATATAGCATTTGAACCTACTGTAAACAAGAGTAGCTTAACAATACAAAAGTCTGACAGCACACTGGAGCAAAAATAAGTCACTTCATTATTAACACAACTGTCAAAGTTGTTACAGAACAATAACATATTTTACACTTGAAATTTATGCCACGTTAAATAAAAGAGAGAAATGGTTTGTCTCAGCTGCAATTTGTTTTTGGCTGTTCTTTCAAACTGTGCAAAAACAAAACTGTCATTGTCAAAGTCTTTGGATCAGGAAAATTGGAACATGTGTGACAATGCTTTTTGCTCAAACTCAGACTTGCCTCCTTGCCAGTGGATGTTAGTTCAAGGTCATTTAATCACCTAGCTGTGAGATAAAATAACAGTGCCACTTTTCCCCTCAGCTGTGCCGTCTGAGTTTACTGTATGCTGGATGTCTGGGTTGTGAAAACAGAGGGCACCCTAATTGCTCGAGGAGTGGAAACACTGAGTCAGCTCAACACTGATGTACATGATGAATAGTCAGTGGCAGTGCCAGTCATCTCTGTGTATTCATGAAGGGAATACTCTCTGTCATTTAAGGTGTCTTTTGCAGGCTTCCTTTATAATGTGTAAGACAGGGAAAAAACTTACATAGAAAATTACATAGAAATTACATAGAAAATATAATACTGTTGCCATATAGAATGTCACCTCCAAGGATATTCATCATGTTCTTCTTTTTCTGTCATCATTACTCTCTAACATCACCCCTGTACCTTTGTGTAATAGTCTTTTACTATTAAAATACCAAACATTACATTGGATATCTCCTCCAGTTTACACAGCCAGTGCACTGAGACTGAACATTCACACGATCGGATTTACAGTGCCTTTCTAATAAGGTTGACCACTGTTGCTCATACCAGTCTATATTTGTAGTATGTCTGTTTCATTTCACATGGGTTCATATGCACATGGTCTACCAGGCATGCACACTCTCTGAGAACATATGTACATGTTAAATTCAGTGTGACTGGCACAAGTATACACACAGAAGGACTCAGAGGTGTTTTTATTCATCCATCCCTCCGTTTTCCATGCCCACTCATGCCTAATCATGGTCATGGGGGCTGGAGCCTATCCCAGTCTGCACTGGGCAGAAGACAGGGAAACTGCCTGGACAGGTTGCCAGTCCATCACATTGGTAACACACAAACACTCTCACACACATTCACACCTATGGGAAATTTAGAGTCTTAATTCGCCTGATCTGTCTTTGGACTGTGGGAAGAAACTACAGGAAATCCACTTGAACACAAGGGGAAAAAATTAACTCCACACAGAACGGACCAGGGCCGATGTTCAAGCCCCAGACATTCTTGCTGAGGTGACACTGCAACCCAGTGAGCCACTGTGCCACCCTATAGGTATTTTTCTGTATACCACACTCTTGTTTCCGCGATTTGTGTTTCTGATTGTTAT
This sequence comes from Myripristis jacobus, assembly GCA_900302555.1. Classification (NCBI taxonomy): domain Eukaryota; kingdom Metazoa; phylum Chordata; class Actinopteri; order Holocentriformes; family Holocentridae; genus Myripristis; species Myripristis jacobus. The sequence goes on along the minus strand of OMLB01063650.1, from coordinate 52,495 downwards.
TTTTGAAGAATGATGTCTTGCAAACCCGTCAAGACTATGGATATTTATCGCATGACCCTAAAATGGAGACAAAATCAATTAAATGATCAGCTAATTCTATAAATAGTAGGTCAAAACCTACAACAGCAGACTCAGAGCTCTGTGGTAGAGAACTGTGTGACCTCAGTCTGCAGGTCATCCTGGACCGCTCTGTGGCCAGAGTCTCCAGCCTGCTCATCCATGCCTAGTCATACAGGCTTCCTCGCTGTTTCTTCAAGGGCACAAACGGACACAGGCTCCCGTGTTGTATTTCGGGCCCTGGTGAAGCTGCTCTGGTCCATGTGGGAACGATAAGGCAGGCAGAAATCCCTGAAACACCTCTTGAAGTTCTCATCCAAGAAGGCATACAGGACGGGGTTGAGACTGCTGTTGAGGTAGCCCAGGGCAATGCAGAGATGCCAGCTGGCTACAACCAGAGGGTTCTTCTGGTCAACCTCCACCATGGTCTTGACACTGATGAAGATGTGAATGGGAGTCCAGCAGATGATGAAGGCTGCCACAATCACCAGGACCATGCGGGTGATCCGCCGCAGGTTCCTGTCCTTCTCCTTGGAACCAGATAGCAGACGGACACTCTTTAGTCGCAGGATCATCAGACTGTAGCAGACAGTGATGACCAGGACAGGCACCACAAAGGCAAAGATGAACACACAGATCTTTGTCACTGTGTCCCAGTACCACTGTGGTTTGGGAAAATTCAGTGTACAGACAGTGTTGCCTGTGGAGTTAAAACAATTAGATGTTTACTAGAGAGCTATGAAGAGCAACTAATACAAACTAATCACCCTTCTCAAATGCACCCACTCTTTAAGGGTGGAATTGCTCCCTGAGATAAACAGAGGCATTGCCACAAAAGGTGCTAAAAAGTCTACATGGAGCGCTTAAGTGTTTATAAAATAGAGGTATTTTCCACTGTTTTCACTGTAAAAAGGAAAAATGCCTCACCTTTCTCCGTCACCTTGGTAACCGCCATGATCATTATAGGGACTCCGATGGCAGAGGACAGGATCCAGATGCAGACATTGATGAGCTTGGCTTTGGCAGGTGTGCGGAAGTCCAGGGCCTTCACAGGGTGGCACACAGCGATGTACCGGTCCACGCTCATCATGGTGAGAGTGAAAATGCTGGTGAACATGTTGTAGTAGTCAATGGCGATGACCAGTTTACACAACAGCTCTCCAAAGGGCCATGTGTTCATCAGATACTTGGCACTCTGGAAGGGAAGAGTGCTAGTGGCCAGGGCATCGGCAAGAGCCAGATTGAAGATGTAGATGTTAGTGGCGGTCTTCATCTTGGTGTACCTGAATGGAAAAACAAGTGCCCAGTGCCTTAGGTCTTGTAATCATATCTGACTTGGACTTTTTACGGTTCACCAACTATTGTATCATAATGAAGCAACATGTGAATGACCAAAGGCTCCCACTGTAATGCTGAAATTTATTATTTCATTGAATTCCATTCCTCTCTCAACTCACAAATCTGCTATTTGCCCCCAAAATATATTGAACTAGTGAAAGAGCCTTATTGGCTTATTGGATGCATAATGCTTCACAGCGCTAAATGCATTTGAGAGCTTTTCACGCTCTGCCCTGCTCTAACCTAAATCACCCCCATTATGCGCAGGGTGACTGACTGAAAGAGGAATACCTAAAGTAAACACACCATGTTCTAAACAGTTTAGCTTCGTTATCCACCATATTGATGAAAGTGGTTCAAAGTGACAGTAAACGTTCATTTAAAGATTACAGTCCAAAAATCCTCCATGTTTTGCAGTTAACAGGGAGAACAACTTGACAATTATGAACTGAAAACCCAATTTTAAAAAAGGGGTAAAAAAAAAAGTGCCTCTTTTTATACCTTTTAACTACACTATACCAACCCAGACAGCACATTTACTGAACATCACATCTTTCACATATTTCTCCAGGAATTTTAAAAGCAATGTTAATGATTGATGTGGGAAATTGGAGTCATCACAACATTGCTTTTGGATTTTTTGGGGACCTCTGCAAAACTTTAGGTGTTTTGCAGGTGTCACAACATGAATAAAAACACCACAGTCCTTACCACTGACCTCTTGAGAAGGAATCAATATAGTAGGCTGCTCATTTTCCATACATATGAATGCTGAATTTATGTCATTCTTATGATGGATTTGCTGCAATAATGAGATTTCAAAACCAAACTGTACAACTCCCAGTCTTGTGTGTAGGTGTATGGGTGAATGTGTGGGTGTGCTTGAGAGTGGCTGTCAGACGGACACATTAATGGAGATGGTGAGCAGTTACGAGCATTTATACAGGATATTCATAAGAAGCAGTATACCAGTGGGAAAACGCACATTTACTGTGTATCCCTTGTCTAAAATCTATAATATTCCTATATAGAAACTTGGAGTGTGTCTGAGGTTGGTCTCTAGTGACTTAAATGACTATTAAACTATTCTGCTAGATTTGTATGGTATCATAAAATGTATTTTAGGACTGTTATGGCTATTCTTCTTCTTTTACTGATAAGCATAGCCAACAGCATTAGCAAATTTTGGGAATGTCAGTCAAAAATCGAAATAAGTCTCTTTTGGCTTGTCTTTCATGATTTTGATCTCAATACATGTCGTTTTCTTTATTCTAGGCCTACAGGTGGTAGTTTCTTACCTGACCACCCCGTACATAACAAGGACGTTTCCCAGCAGTCCCACCACACAGATTAGGGAGTAGAGAGCCGTGACACAAACTGCGATGATGAGACTTGTAGTGTCCCTTGCTGCGACTCTGCTGCTCTCGTTGCTTTTTGAAGGCACAAGCATGAGATCTTCGGAGAACGTAACATTGAAAGGGATTACTGGCACGGAGTAGAAGTCGGAAAAATTATCCTTATCAGCAGCAGGAGCAGAAGCAGCAGCGGCAGAAGTGGAGAACTCCATTTCTTATTTCAGGTGAGGATTCAGTGCGAAAACAAAACGTCCTTTTGCTCAAATTGCCAGCAGGTGCATAGGAGCGCACGAAAACTGGAAGGTATATCACCTAATCTTCCAAAGGAGGCTGGAGAGTCTCTCTCTCTCTCTCTCTCTCTCTCTCTCTCTCTCTCTCTCTCTCTCTCGCGATTGAGCTCCCTGTGAGGAGGCGCGCTGGCGCACAAAGCGTGAGCGCTTTCCTCCAAAATTCCTGCCTTGCCCATGGCAATGTCATTTGTCCAATATCTGGGCCATAAATATGCTTCACCACATTTATACTCATTTTGATTTGCCCCACCAATAGATTATGACCGACAAATTATATTCACTCCATTGTCCAAAGCACGTGATACACTTATTGTACTAGCAACCAATTTTGGTTAAACGTTTCCCAAGATTATTCGGGCTCATGCGTAATATGTTTAATTGGCATATTAAGCTTTGATCCAGGCCAGTTGTTGCCACTGGAGTTTCTTCTGCTAGAACCTTTCATGCAATGATATAAACTCTCTCCACCCATCAGAACCAGACTTAAATCCATTAAAAGCAGAGGCTTGTCACGGCCATGGCCAGGTTGCATTGTCAGAGGCTGAGCATCTCTCCTGTTGTAGCTTTTCAGCTCAATTAGAGATTTTTATTAAGGTATCCTTGTTGTTGCTACCGTCAACAATGAAGTACTCCACCCACTCTCCGTGGCCTGTGGCTGTGGCGCTCCATTACCAGACCCACTATTCTCACCAAACAGTCACCTCAGTGAAATTACCTTACTAAACCACAGCTGTGATGCAATTACCTGCCAGAAGCAGAGGTCTGATGAAATATTTAAGGCGGGCTTGATCGCCTATAGCAGTCACATGCATGGAACAGCAATTTGTAAATTGCTCCATCTCACAGTAATTTTCCTGGGCTGGTAACAGAAACAATGCCATGCTCAAACACACATGCATATACATATTCAGATGCATTCACCCGCAGACACTGCACGATCAATATGTAATGGTGCAGGTTTACTCAAATCAAACTATTTCCATGTCTTTGATGTCTCCTCATCCCACTGAAATTCAATAGACTTCAGTTCAGGAAGTTGGTAGGTAAGACATTATCAAATATGTGAATTGTCGTCTTTGAGCATAAAATTTTGCTCAACCAGTTATGGATTAATTTTTCCAACCTGGGTGTGCCGCTTGACCTGTTCATCTGAAACTGCACCATGAAAACCCCAATGTTTGACTTAATAATGCCAAGCAGGTATTGCGTCTTCTTAAAATTTTCATCAAAGCCTCTGTCCGTCTAGTTGTCTTTTGTCTAGAGACCATTACTGAGCATATCAAAAAACATGATGAAAATGCAATTGTGTCTGCTGAAATACATACACTTGCCTTTGAGAAGTTTCCTCACGGGCACTGTCTGTTTGATTACACACAGATTAAAACCCTCTTCTGGCAGATCTTTAAGCACTTTGCACAATGACCTTTACCAAATCATCCTTTAAGCAACTTTCATCAGCGCAGCAAAAAGCTGGGGGACAATCAGGAGAATAGAGCAGCTTGTTGAACCAAAGCTAAAGCCTCCCACTTTATTGTTTCATCTAAAGGTAGAATTTACATGTCTCCCTAAGATGAAGAGCAGTAATTAAAATCATCTGACTCATTTTGGAAGTTCAGAGAGCTCATTTCTCTTTCAATAACAAGGGATTTTTTAAAGAATCCTCCTTTCGGCTTTCTACTTAACCACAGGTGAACATGATTCTCAGAATATGCGTTATCTATGTTACTCCTTAAAGCCAGATGTTTTAATTATTATTTATTATTATTATTATTACTTATTAAAAGATTCAACCTTGAAACGCACTGTATCCATTGTGTGTGTTGGATCTCAGCACCAACATACTGGAACAAGCTTAAATAAAATGATATGGCCAATAATGCCAAACTTTGGACTGTGCCACTTTGAAGTTAGTATAGTTTCAGCACCATCAAAGATTTCCTTCAAGTTTTTCTCCAAATCATTAAATTCAGAAAGGATAAAGTGTAAAGCAAGTAAGGACACTGTCATGAGCTACATGCTTTCCTGTTGGAGGAAGTCAGGGTGTGGCAGATGCCTCCCAAAATCTAGGATATGATGTAAGATAGGGGCAAGGGCCTTTGTAGAAACATATAGGTTGGTGGATGGTAAAGGAAACAGGGGTCATTGGGGTTATGGTCCCATCACAGATGTTACACTGAATTAGGCCGGCGGCACCTCCAGAAGGCTCAGCAGTAAATTCCAACCCCCTCCACACCTGCCCTCAACATGGATCTGACCTATACCCATCTACACCACACTTACACCAGGCTGACACTACTCCACAGCATCAACCTAAACAACAGTAGTCCAGTGGGACAGGCAAGCCCGCTGGCTTGAAAGGGTTTCTGCTCAGTAGCTCAGAAACTGAAACCTATCTGCGAGCATGAAGCTTAATTTCAGTTTTTCAGGATTGCAACGCAGTGTATGACAGAGAGCTAAATCATATGATATAGTGGGTTACTTATGGGCTAGAGTACCATCCATCCCTCTATTGAAAAGCCCTTATAATAATCTAATGTTGTAGAGCAGGATATAAGGTGCTCTCTGCAATGGCAGCAAAAGGATGATGAGTGATATTCTCTCCTGTACACGCAATTTTGAAATCATCTAGAATTCATTTCATAAAATGTGTAAGAAAGAAAGAGAGAGAGGGGGAGAGAATAGAGTTGGGCATTGCCAAAATGAACAAAATGCTATTGTGCTTATGTTTTCTCTGCTCCCGTCTGGGAGAATCACTCATGATTAGTCTGTACAGGCAGCGTGATTACTCTCATCACTCATCGGCCCAATGGAAACCTTGGGAAGCATTACGCTGCCTCCCTTCCAAAACCTATCACAGTCGTGGCAGGGAACACAGAGAGCAGAGAATTGCCAGTGTGCTCGCTGTTTGTTTTTGCATAAGGATGGGCTGGTTATGCGTGTTGCTGTCATTTCACATGTTCTTAACGCAAGACAAGTGTGGCACTAGCTGATGGTCACTGATTGAATATTAATGAATTGTGTGCCGATTGATTTGTAGTAAGATGAAGTCTGTGTGGATTTGATGCTACATAATTATTTGCATGGTAAAAAGTCTCTTAGGATTAACAAGCATGAGGCCATGCTGAACAACAGCCACCGGGCTTTTTTGCCAATTTATTGTTGTTATGACTGCACATACCTTTTGTGAGAATATTTGATTCTATTCAAATCCATGCTTGTTTACTTATGAATAATTAATCCAGTTGTGATATCTTGTACATGAGACCGGTTCTGGTATGAGCTGCTGTGTAACTTTTGAAAGGTCAGACACTTACATGCACACATACTCCCTCCTTGACATTGTTATGACTTGAATTCATCACACCCTGCCAGTGTCTTTCTACACTGACACAACTGGATGAGAAAGAGACAAGAGCAGAATACATTTGCTGAGGTTTGAGTAATATTTCAGGTTACCTGCTCGCTCTGTTGTCAGGGTTGAGGCATGAAGAAGAACTGATGTCCTGTGGGCTGTCACAGTGCGTCCATATCTAACAATCGCAGGCCCCGCCTCACAGAGAGCTCTACCCTGTTCAACCTCTGGCTATTCAGCTCATGTTAGCTTCTGGACGGTGGAACAGAGAGGACTATTAATTAGTTTCTATAAAACACTAAAGCTGGAGTGACCTCTTTCTGATGTGGTCACATATAAAGTCAAAACTGGGTGACGTTTCACCCCGGTAGTGTTACAACATCAACTAAAAGCTGTGAGAGGCTCATCTCCTATTGACCCTAATGTTCCCCTGCAGGAGCCTGAATTTATGGACACTAAGAGCAACAGCCAAGAAGGTCCTCAGTGTGAGACAAAACCACAGAATTAAAGCTGACACCATACTAATAGTGTCACTAAAGTGGATCATTTTATGTGCAGTAATCCTCTGGGGAGAGAAAAACTTCACTATATACAGTTCACAGTCTGCATGGATATACAGTGGTAGAAAAAAGTTTTGGGACACCCCATGCAGTTGTGAAATATTGCATTAAGAATCACTCTCAGGTCTCTTCAAGTGCAATTTCTTTTAGTACAGTCACAGCCAAAATACTAAACAAATCCTAAAAAAGCCATTAAAAACTTAAAATTGATTGGTTCCATAAAAATACATGAGGAATTTTGAGTATTGGGTCATTTTGGTAACAGTGATGAAGGTCGTTCTTTTTATTAAAAGACCCAATTTTTGTTGCCAAGCTTGGTGTCTATATAAAGCCAGCACATTTGAAAGTTCTTCAGACACAAAAATGGCAAAAACAAGGAACCTAACGCAGGAAACACGCCTGAAGAGAAAGATTAAACTGTCAAGAATTTAGTTTTGTTAGTTTTTCTTGTAAACAATAAACAAAAAAATATAATTATCCGTCTAATGCAGCCACACCTTTTGAAACACAAAAAAGATTTTTCCACAAATATTTCCTGATAATATTTAAGATTGTGAGATTGTGTAAAATTTTAAGAGTGTCCGAAAGCTTTTTTCCACCACTGTGTAAGCTGTGTTTCTATATAATACATATTTTCTTCTATTCATGTGACAACCTGCTTCCTTGTTTCCCTGCCTGCCGCCCGGTGCATGCAGGAAGAGGCTTAAGCCCGCTGTACCCTGAAAAGGAATAAATGGGAATGGAAAACGGATGGGTGGATGAATGGATACATATTCTCGTGGCTGATTCTGAATGAGCAGCAAAAATACATCAGGATGAGTCAGTCAGTTTTGCAAGGAGCGACTGGAGCAAGAGAGGACACAGGCTCCCTGTCCCGCCCGGCATTCATGCACTGAGTAGCCGGTAATGTGATTAATTTTGTGCTATGTGATCAATTCAGAATTTAGCTAAGGATAACAAGCTGTCTTTTTGTTGGAAATAAAATGAGAGGGGGAGGCATTCACAATAGAGCACAACCATTACCTGCAGGCTACATGAGAGACAAACAACAACCCAGACAGACACATAAACATTGCCTTGTTGTGGTTTATGATTAGAAAGTGAATGGTTCCATTCAGTCTCTATGGGCTCATGTCTGCCTCTCACCTGGAAAATGTTATTTCCCATTTAAAACAACGTTCACATACGTCTTGCTGATATCCTCACATGGCTTGAATGGTGCATGCCAAGTTATGTAAAATTTATCTCACATCCATCATTACTGTCCACTTGAACGATCACCTCCTCATCATTCTTGCAGATGAAACACACACACACACACACACACACACACACACACACACACACACACACACAAAACATAACCTCTGAAGCATCTTTCTGTCCCTGTTTACCTTTGGGCTTGAGAAATACGCTGCAAGTCACTGCTCTTTGAGGTGATGTTTATATCATTTTAGAGTGGTGTTGTAATCATGGGTATTGATAGTTAAATACACTGTTGGCGATGGTGTTGATGAATCACAGTCATGCAAAGATGGCATGTCTCTGCATTTTCATTATTCATCAGGTTCCAACTGTGGACAAAGAAGTTGCTGATATTTGTGTTATGTCCCAGTTTTTTTTTTTAATGTCATTGTCTTTTAGTCCTTTATTTTTTAATTAGGTAAGAATAACATCAGGTAGAGTGTAAAATTTTATGGACCACTTGTAAAATTTTGTATATGTCTGTAAACAACTGATTTGCCAGAGCAACAGGGCAAAAAAAATGAAATATTGTTATTTGTGTCCTGTTACCATGTGTTTCAGAGAGATTAAAGCTACTGTGTATTTGCATTTGTGGTCAGTTCTTCACAACCGAACACAGGATGAATATAAACATGGAACTTGACAGATACAAGACAGGCTTTCAAATTTAACCACCCGATGAAGTAAATCATCAGAAATTTTATAATAATTGAATTTCATCAGTCACACTAATAGATAATCATTTCAAACAATGTTTATAGTGGCACAGCCTCTTATTGCCAAGTTATTCATGCTTGCTTAATCCATTAGTGTGTTATTTTTCCTTGTAACATCATTAGAGAGGTAATAAATCAAACTTAATGTTAACTGTTGACACTTTCCCCCCGATTACAATGTTAATAACTTTAAATGAAACACCTCCCTGCAGGGTAGCAATGATTGTCAGATATTTTTATCCGTAAGTTATTCTACTAAATAAACCTTCCACCGTTTCCTTCTCACACTATTATTATTTTCACCTGTTTTTTTTTTTTCACAGTGGTATTCACCAGTGAAGGAGGTTCAGCACATTTTCATATGGCAATTAGTTATGCAACAGTGGTTTATCAGGGACCTGATTAGTTTTCTGATTTCCATATGGCAGAGGCAGTCACAGCAGAGTGGATATGACAGACAGAAACAGCATATGTGCAACTGTAAGTGAAAATTCAATGTCAGCCACACAATTAAATATGGATATATTGTATCTCAGAGTGCCATTAGCAGTGAAGTTGCAGTTGGGCTAATACGGAGGAATGGTATGGATGTCACTGCTCATTGGTTTATGACACGTCTAGGGGCAGTGATGTCACGTGGTGATGATTCAAACAAGGCAACAGCAGAGCCCAAACAAGAAACCAAAGTCCCCCTCTTCCAGTTTTAATTTGTGCCAAATGATATCTGCCACCTGCAGGAGAGGAGGAAAAACAGTTTACAGCTTTTTGAATGTAAAGACTGATAAATGCAGGTTTTTTTTGTTTTGTTTTTTTGGAGGGTTCGAGGTTGCTCTTCACAGCAAACTCTCATGCAGCTCCATTTGCAAGAGGGTTGTTAGCCATCGCTGTCATCCTCTGGTGGTTACGTGCGCTGGCAGAGCCGCTGTCCTTGACCTATGTAAAGTCAATTCATGTGTTGTCATGTGGTTTCTTTGTTTCTGTCAAGGACGCCAGTTGTGAATCATAAGCGGTGTGAAAAAAAAAGTCTTTGTTTCCTGCCTAGAAAGTTAGTGAACGCAGAGTGGAAATAATGTTTTTTGTTCTGCTTTTTAAATAGAATTCAATTAGTCTTCAGGGATAGAACTCAAATGAAAATTAGGCCATAAGTGAACGCGCTGTATTAAATGAAAACAGCATACATTAGTAGTTTATGCTTTTAAAAAATTTATGAAACTCAAATTGTCTGGAGGTAAATCAGGGGTTACATAATTTCAGATCTGGAAGTCTATCAGAAAACAACATTAATCAATTATTATCATGATTCTGGCAAATGCAGGGCGACTGCATTTTTTTACTGACATAACATTTTTTTTCAAATCACACATCTGCTCTCAGCATGTACGCTTTCACACATAATTTATTTAGTCCCTTGAAGACATCCAGATTTTTGTTGGACTGTCGTAGGATCATGTCTTTTTGTTGTCACTGCACATCTTCTCCAAGGTCAGTGGATGTCTGTACTAATTTATGGCGAAGGTGAGAACAGAGGTGTGTGTCGGAAAGGTATGAAATGAGGTGGAAAAGGATGTACCAAAGAACAGCAGCTTTGGCTACGGCTTCGTAAACACACACACGCGCGCACGCGCATGCTCGTGCACAATCAGAGACACGCTTAGAAAAAAAATGCACAAACAAGTTTATACCGGAGCAGAGACATACGCATGAGGAAACAGGAAAAAAATAAGCTTACATAACGGAGCAGGGAGGCACAGATCACAGCATCACAGCTAATTATACATGTGATTGTTGGAATGCCAGATGATCACCAATGCTTTCTTTGGCTGGCAAAAAATAAAATGTGCTAAAAGAGGTTAGTGCTTTTAACTTACAGTCAAATCGGGGGGAGCTGGTATACTGGCACATTGCCTTTGTAAGTTTACTGAGGCGAGAAACATCTGGAACTGGACAAGTTGGAGTCCAGAAACTTCCCTGAGCGCTGTTCCAAATTATATAGGACTCTGGTAGGGATCAATTTGAAGTCAAGGTCTGCAGTTTGGCAGCCTGCCATTATGGTGTGTGTATGAGGGTGTATGTATTAATGACTAGAGGATGTGGAGAGTCCACAACTCACAGATCACCTTGACCTACATCCACTGGAGGAGCAAATGGATGGAGACGAGAATGAAATACAAAGTCAAACTGAGTTATGGAGGGAATACTGACTGAGCAACAGACTGCCTGCCTGATGGGCAGATGGTCTGACATAGTGGAAGGTGTACAATGAGAGAGACGGTGAAGAAAAGGAAGGAAAAGGGAAAAGAGATTAAAAGAGATTACAGGAACACTTAAAAGTGCATGGTAAAACTGTGGCTTTGTAACATCATAACGTTTAATTTTTGTGAATTTGCAGTAAAACTTTTAAAAAGTGTGTGTGTGTGTGTGGGGCGGGGGTATTATTTTATTAGTTTTTAAGATTTGAGCTTTACCTCTGGGTTTTAGGGTCACGGAATGGTAAACACTCAAATTATGTAAGTTATGGCTATAACTGTGGATCTATGAGCCCAAATAATGATCTGATAATGAATTGATCTTCATCATAATTATCTGATTATCACTTCATTTAATCCCTGAATCAATCTTTTAATATTGTTTTGAGTCTGTAGAATTGTTGCATTGTGATGACTGCTGTAGTGTGTTGGTCATGTTAAATAAAAATGACATTAATGTAACTGCCTTGGGGTCAATTCTTAATGTAAACATTAATATTTTGAACAATGTGCCATGTTAGAGGCTTCCTTGTACAATTTGCAGCATTAGTTCTCGAGAGATTCTCTTTCGTATCCAAGCAAAATCTGTGTAACTGAAATGTCCCTAATGGAATTTAGTTGAATCAAATCGAAACAAATTGAATTTGGGTTGATCCTGAATCGAGCGAAGGAGCTTTGGAAACCAATGCCCCGTTGGCTACTGGAGGGCTTTTAACAGCACCTTGTAATGGCCCAGGGCAATGCTGTTGAGTACTTGAGGTATCAGAGGAAATGGAGGAATACTGTACAACAATCCTTTCCAGCCGCTCTTGAGGCAGTGCATCTAAACCCAGGACACTTCCCTTACCGTTCAGTGAGAACCACATCCTGCAATATGTTGTCTCTGCTGATACAAATAGGTCGGTCTGAGCCATGCCGAGTCCATAAGAGGGCTCCACACTCCCGGGGGAGGACAAGCCCTGGACAGGAATTCTGCTGTCCAATTTACGACTCCCGGAATATAATACATTCTTTGCCACCTGGACGCAATGCAGGGACCTGGTGCCTCCCTTGTTATCTATGCATTACACAGCAGAGAAACTGTATGTTGTTTTCAAGATATGCCTGCCCTGGGTGGAGGGAAGGAGAGCCTTCAGAGGAGGGAGAACCGCTCTAAATTCAATGGTGTTGATGTGCTCGCCATCCCAAGTGGGTTTCCACACACCTTACAGAATCTTGCCCTCACAGACTGCTCCCCAACCTGTCAGGGAGGCATCTGTGATTACCACTGGACCTTGATGAAATAGTCTCAAGGACAAGGAGAAGGGAAAGGCGCCCTGTCCCTGCATGGGCGTAAGGTTTGAAGACATGGATGTGTCACCCGAGGTTTCACATGTCTGTCTCACCTTGGTTGGAGGTTGAGGGCATTCAGCCACCTCTGCAGCAGCCAAACCCTGAGAAGGCCAAGTGGAACAACAGAAATTGCAGCTGAAATCATGCCTAACGCGGTGTTTGAAACTGGATCATCTCTAACTGCCTGCCAAGACTGAATCAGTCTAGGAGGTCTTGAGTTTTCATCAACCTCTGAGGGGTGAGGAAATTCAGACGAAGTCCCACAAAAACCACCTGCTGCCTTGGCTCGAGGTTGCTTTTCTTTATATTCACCCTGACACCCATGCCAATTTATGCTATACCACGATATTAAAAAATCACAGATGATTCTAGTTTCAGATCACAATATCGATATAATATCGATGTATTGCCCAGCTATACCCACAGGTCTCGGATGAGGCCTGGATGCTCTTATGGGCAGTCACATGACTTTGTTGATATGTGGCCTCAAGGGCAGGTCCATGATTGCATCACTTGAGTTAAAGACAGCGGTGATGGTCTGAATGAGATTGAAATTGATCTGTACAAGACGCCTGTTTGGCCGAAAACAATTCCTGGAATAATCCTGAGTCTGACTCCTTTTTACCCGGACCTTGGTAGTTAAAAACCATCTGCATGACCTACAGTCCTAGGGCCAATTTGTTTAATGGTGTCAAAGGTCAACCTGTCACTTTAAAGCTACATTTCGTAATAGGCCGTTACATGCATTTTTACAGTAAAAGGGCCAATTGCAATGTGAGTTGCAAAGTATCTCTGAAACTGTATTCTGCAGAAAACAGCATCCAAATTTCAGATTAGTTGTGTGAGTGCCTCTGCAGCTGCAATCTGTGACAGAGAAAGTTCATTCAAACTGTCCTACCATGTGCAGCGTTACTAAGTAAGGCAAATATTGGATTTTCTGGATTGTGTTCACCCTAAAGTGCTCCCATGTACAAGATCCTTTTGGATTTTCCCTGTATTTCCAAACCACAGTTTATAACCATACGAATAAATGCTAATGCTAATAATAATAATAATAATAATAATAATAACAATAACATTTTTTTAAAAAATCAATGCAGTTTTAATCTGCTCCTTTCATTTTCTCCTTCAGTTCCTTTTACACTGCCACCATCTCATCACTTTTCTCCATTTTCTTAAGAGCTTCAACATAGGACATTGCCTTCTCTGCTCTGATCTTATTCACTCAGTGCTTTAATCCTTTTTAGAGAATGCGCTGACCCCGCATGGTGATTCCCCTCGCAGTGCAGGCACTTTGCTTGTTCTTTACAGTCCTCTGTATAGGCGCCTTCCTTCCCACGTCTTCTGTCTCGTCTACACGCTGCAGCAACATGTCCAGATTTCTGACAACAGAAACATCTGGGAGGAGTTCTCTCATATGGCCTCACTCTGTAACTCACATAATCATCAATACTCATCAACAATGATCAGTTTGGAGGACAGTAAATTGGTGTGATTGACTTTTGAAGGGGAATTGCCTGTCTTCTCAATCTCCTTGCCTCTCACACACCTGACACACACTGAGATGATTCAGCTTTTACCGACAATGGCACAGCAGTTACTACACCTTTCTTCTTTGCTTTTGATCCAAGTGGGAAGCGTTCCACTCAGTTATGATCTTCATGCACATGAATCCTCAGGGTTTTGTCTCTCTGAGGCTTTAATACACACTCAGTGATAACCATCCCACCTCTAGTTATCCTGAACAATCATATCTCTCCACGTTTTCCCACAAACTTTCTGACTGCATGTGAGTCTTTGAAAATCACATTTCTGTTATCATTTTCATCCCAGCGAGAAATGACTCCTCTTTCCTCACTGACTGACTCAAATCACTTGAGAAACTTGATGCATTCCTCTTTTTCTCTTTTTATTCTCAACTCCTCTTGTATCCTCATTCACAGTTTGAATTTCCACTCTCCGTGTCCTGCTCTGACACCATTTCCGCCATCCTCCCTCCTGAGGCTTCATGCCTGCCCTCTACCAAAGCACATTTTTGCGCTTTAACTTTTGGTTTTATACAACCTGTTTACAAACAGAGTTTTAGCTCTCAACACCCTCTAGTGGTCAGAAATTTCTTACTGCAGCTTTAAGATGAAAAAACAGAGGCTGAGCAGAAGATTGAGAGAGAAGTGCACTAGATAGACACACTGCATGAAAGATAGAGCAAAGTGTGTGTGGGGGGGCTTCTGACAGAGGAAATCAGTGATCCGAGGGACGAAAATATCAAACAAGACTGTTGGTAAAATGTGGTTGTCAAGGAAACAGCTGCCTAATCTCCATTTGAGTTCTTCCTGAAAGAGCAGATGAGACCACTTTTTAATTCTGCCATCCTCTTGGAGGCTTGCCCTCACTGTCACACCTGACGTATAATGGACCATTACTGAGGTGTCTGTATCAGCATACAACTTACAATTTAATGACACTGACGGATATGGAGAACAAGGAGAGTACAGTTTCATAGGTGAAGAAAACCTGTTCTCAGTGAGGATGGTCTGCAGTCGAATGAGCGAGACGTAGTGTGTCACTAGAACTGCTTAGCTAATCCTGGCAAGTCAAATAAGAGTAAAATTAACTGCCCAAAATAATCTCTCCCTGTCAGATTTGAGGAAAACAGTGAAATCCTTTTTAATCTTATTATTGTTGAGAGGAGCACTGCCAACTACAGCACCAAATTTTCAAGTACATACAACATTATTTGGTGACTATTTTCTATATCTGTGCAAAATGTTAAAGAAATAGAACGAGAGACAGAAACCTGTTCCAGTCTTCCACAGACAGCACAAAGCCTGAGACACTCTGCATCTTAGTAGCTGCCTCACCTGATTCACCTGAAATGCTTTTGACTTATAGCATAGGCATAGCAAATTATTATTGTTGTTGTTGTTGTTGTTGTTGTTGTTGTTATTTCTCTGTGCATCATATGGGTTCCCACCTGTTTTGTTTTGTGTTCTCTAACCCCAAGGGAAAGCTTTTTTTTTTTTTTTTTTTTAATGGGATTA
>OMLB01063650.1:11614-36936 GCA_900302555.1 Myripristis jacobus | reverse complement strand
TTACAAATCAAATATCACCTCTAAATAAAACGTATTAATAATTTGGCACAAATTTTGACAAGACAGTGAATCTGATTAAGTATATTAATCTTTGGTCCTCTACAGGTGTGGTTCTCGTGTTGAGCAAAATTATGTTGCTGTGACATTTTGCACAAAGTTAAATATAGTTAACACTGAGAAAAATGGACTTAGTGAGATTAAATAGATTTAGGAAATGAAGTTTTGAAATTGTGCCATGGTATAAAAAAGACTTCAATAGTGTGTAATGAAAACAGTAGCAGACCTTATTGGTAGTGTGATAGCGTGTGACAAGCAGCTTGTTTACTGTATGCTTAAGTGTGTGCATTTTTCCGGGTGTGGAGAGAATCAGAGGAGGACAGAGCTGAGGAAGTGGAGAGGGTGCTCGATGTCTCTTTGAGTCTCCTCTCACCCCTGTGATTGAATGAAACCAGACTAATGAGCACGAGAGCTGAAGGGAGCCGAAGACCAAAACCAGAGGGCGAGGGACCCTGAGAAAGCAGGGGAGCAAGAAAGAGAGACTCTGAGGGGAAAGGAGATAAGGTTGCTGGAAGCTGAAAGATTGCATTGTATATAAAAAAAAATCTATTATTGATTTCTCATTGAGCGTAAATGTCATTCAGGCCTGAATCTGTTCAAGCAAAGAGCTTCACTCCCCCTCTATTCATATTTGTCCCTTGATGATAGTAGTTGAGTCAGTGGGTTCTGAAGGCTGCTATATTGACATTTGAGTCTATCTAAAGGCCACAGCAACATTCAGGTGGAACAATGTCTTTGTATCACAGCAGGCAGGCAATAACCTCAAAAACTCGGGGACAGTCCCATTAAAAGGTCTGTCACCTGGCTCATTGACCATTCACTGACACGAGTAATTGGCCACTGTTCACCCCCTCCATTGAGCCAGCTAATGCAGTTGTTTTAAGTCTTGGTTCTCAGGAACCAGAGCCCTGTGGGTTTCCATTTTAGCTGTCTAATTAGGGATTGATTTGATTGACTGGGACAATGGGTAACTGCACATAGCCAGTGCAACCCCAGGGCTGGATGACCACGACTGAAAACCACTGCACTAAAACAAATAATATCTACTTTTCCTGTACTGAGGCATGGGTTTGACAGTATTTAAATTAGCTCACCAGTAATTCAGCTGCTATTTCAAGATTACTTTGAGCTGAGAAGAATGCATCAGGCTCAACAATCATCTGTCTTTCAATTAGAGTGTCTGTGGGACTGTCCCTTGAAGCAGATGTGGGCCTCAACCATGAGGAGATTGAGTCAAATAAGTAGTTACATGGAAGGGCGCAAGGCAGTAATTTCGCCTAGGGTGGCAACATAGGCAGAACCTCCACCGAGTACAATATCATATGCATAAAAAATATAATGTAAAGTATGCACTGCAACCTTGCAAGATTGTCCAAATTAACAGCAGAACTTTCTGAAACAACAAAATGGATCCAAAATGAAATTATACCAAAAGTATAAATCATATGCAGTATGCAATAAGAGGAAAAATAGCTTTAAAATATATGCATATCATATTATATGCATATCATAATACAACAAGTGAAAAGAAAATGGGAGAATCCAGAAAAAAAAACTAAATTGAAGGTATATGTGCAAATGTGCATCATATTGACATAAACAGGTCTACAGAGGGCCAACATGACGGCAAATACAGCTTTAGAAATTATAGCAATTAAGGGCTCCAAGGGCAACATTTAAAAATGGACACATGGGCAGCCAATTGCAATTTGAGCTTCCAATTTTCCTTTAAACACAACTGTCGGAGGCAAAGCGTTAAATGTGAGAGGGCGGTCTACAAGCCAAAGCCCCCATTAGATCCTGGTCGAGAGACAGGGTGCCATTAGCGAATAATCACACTGCAGTGACATCAGTAAGATTAGTCACCCGAGGAGCCATATGCAAGGATGTCCACAGCTGACTCCACTAACCTTGGCTTTAGTTTCCCTGCTGGGTTTGTGCTGCAAGAGCAGAACAAGAAGAGGTGGAGTGTTTCCTTGTTGCCACAAGGCGGTAATCTGCCGCTGAGCAAATCACAGCTGTGTCAGGTCAGCGCAGACATCATCTGACCGCAGAGGCCGTAAACAAGGCTGCATCTTCACTGCTGTGCCAAGAACGGCTCTACTTAGTGATATCACTCATACTGTGATAATACGTCACCACTTCTATCATTAGAAACCACATAACAAAGTGGGTTTGACTGCGATTTATTCTCAGCGGGCTGTGAAAAGACCCTCACCAGGACAAAGAGCTCTGATAAACCTGTAATCTGACTTGTGAGGTTGAGACAAATTAGCCGAGGAAAAAGCTGACTGATGTTCTGCGCTTCTTCTGATCGAAGACATCTGATGTTGTTCTGTCAACACCCTCCAAATGAACACAGCAAAGATCATACAACTAATTTTTTTCCAAGACTAAGATAATTGGAACAGCATAAGAAAGGAGAAGATTATTGTAATCTCAAAGTTCTCTGCTTTATTATTATTATTATTATTTTTATTTATTTATTTATTTTGTTTTTTAAATTTTATTTTATTGAACACATTTCATGCTGATACAATAGAGGCAAGTAGTGGAAAGATTGAAAATGTCAATAATAACAATTCCTGAGACACAAATACATTCGTGAACAGCATGTGTCTTTTATACTCCTCTGAATAAAATAGGTGCATCAGCTAGGGGTTTGTTGAATTGCTATTCTCCTTCATGCTCCAGTCGAGATGGGGAGCGACCAGGAGCTGCTGTTTCAGTCTCTTTCTGTTTGTCACCCTTAACTCAGCCTTTGGAGGCACAACAGACCTCACTGAATAATTTCCAAAAAAAGAAAATGCGCTGGCAAAATTTCCATGATAACAGCTTCAGCCTCTTTGCACATGGTAATGGCAGTAATAAGGATTCTGCGGAATAGACATAACATTTTGGGCACCATTCTCATGTGTTGGCTTAATACTGTTTTTTGAGTTTTAATTTGTTGTTCTGATTTATGTTTCTAATCCAACAGCTGCACCTGGGAAAAATGACTTCAATGTGGCAGGATGACTAAAGTTTTGTGTCCTGCTTTATACCAGTTATTTCTACTCTGTTATGTTTGGTGTGCTAAATCTAAACCCTTTATATACCCTGTTTTTGTCCAGGTTATCACACCCTGCCACACTTTTACTGAATAATATTTTGTTGATTTATCAGAAAAGCCCATAGGTTTTGTCTGTTTCCCTGTCCTCAGTCTCTCCCACTGGTCCAACGCATCCACTATTATTAAACATCGTCCTTTGCGCTGTGAAGGACTCACTGCATTGACAACTTTAAGCTCTGCAGTCTGAAATTTAATCTACATGTCCATCAGCTCACAGACAGCTTGCCTCAGGACTTAGTTGTTTTTGATGGGATGAGAGGAGATTTTCATCCGGCGTGCACAGTTTGAAAAGCAGTCTGATGACAAAAGATAAAAACGACCTCCCGCTGAAATAAGATTTGACTGCTAATGTGAAGGTCTCAGTTGGTTCAGGGTTACTGTGCAGATGACTGCTTAAAGCAAATATAAAGCAATATAAATGGCTCCTTTATAGAAGAATCCCCGCGACATCACATGATGACATTTATTGCTCGTGGTGCACAAAGTCATGCATTTCACTTCATCGCTCATGAGCATACGCAGTGAAATGGTATTTGGTCATTTGAGAGTAAGAAAGACAGAGCAGCCAGAATGAGGCAGACAGCTCCATAGGAGGCCAAAGTTAGATCATTATACATTTTCTCTTGGCCAGTTGCAGTTTCCATGCAATTTAAAAAGAGCTTCTGAAGAGTGAGGCTTTTCTTGCCTGTGAAACTTTCATTAAACTTGAATCCTTGCCATTTTACACTCACTCAAAGGCTTATTTCTGAGGACTGAAAACTTTTAATGTCAAAATGATTAAAAACCGCTGCACCTGCTCAAGAAAGATTAATAAGGTAAATTCCTCCCAAAGTAAACTGCACAGGGTGTACTGTAATAATATTTGAACAAAGACAATGAAGGTAAAATTTATGAAATTTGTACAGGGCAAAATTTTGAAGTGAGTACTACCAGGAATGCCACACTATTTGAAGCCTTTACAGTGTGTAGGTGCAGTATTTGAAATGTCAGCTAAACATAACAGAAATAATGTCCAGAATTTTGGATGAATGCAGTTTGCAAAGGGTAAAATTTTAGGTAGTGAATAGCTTTTCTAAGGGTGAGGAGGTTGCAAAGGTTGGAAGATTTCACCAGCAACAGGTTGTGGAAAAAGCAGGGGCAGCAGAAATTTCAGAAGGCTTGAAAGGATGTTGTGGGTGGTAAGATTCTCGAAGGTGAAGAGAGTTTTGATGTTTTAGAGCATGCAGAAGATAACGAGACCGCAAATACTTTAAACTGGAAAAATTTTAGCAGGGGATAGTCTTTTTTCTTCAGATCACTGAGGGTAGACATAACACCGCTGCTTTTAAGATATTCACCGCAGCATGAAGATCACAGGGATTTAACACTAGACCTTCGCCATACTGACATTTGTCATTCTAGCTGAGAAGCAGTGATAGAAAATCAAATCAAGGGGCCCTTACAAAGCTATGCTCTGTTGCTTGATGCATGTTTTATTGCATTGATGTTTTATTTCTTTTGCTTCATTGTTTATTGTATGTTTTTCTATTGATCTTGATGTAAGGTGACCTTGAATGCTATGAAAGGCGCCGTAAAATAAAGTGTATTATTTATTATTGTTATTACTGTACATAACTATGCAGCAGACTTCACTTCAACCGGTCTCTTACTTTCTAAGTAATCCTTGTGGCAAATTGCTTTTCTCTGCTTGTGGCAATGTGATTAATGGAATAGGTCACACAGTACAACTGCCATCTTTGCCCCCCTTTTCATTGACTTGAAAGCAAAACAGCATGCTGACCTGTGATAAACCGCAGTGATAAATCAGTCATTGATCTTTATGTCCAACACCACATACACAATCACAAAGAATAATTTGACATTTCATTGTCTGACAATGACACTGAAAGCACATGCAGTATTCAAAAATATGTCACATGATACTGCATGGTATAAATGTACATATTACCTGCATTCACGGAAAGCATACAGGAAGTGATGGCAACAGTTTGCAGAGAAAGAGAAGATGCTTTACAGAATATAAAGCCTGTCAAGAAAGAAATATTTACAAAAGGTGTAGAAGTGTAGGTTACAGAAGTGCTCTGGGGAATTTTAGTGCATTATCATTCTTTGTAAGTATGAGCTATTGAATGCTTGAATGCATGCACAAAAACTGGAAGATGTGCAGGTGTCTCCGGTGTATAGAGGCATTGCTTTCAAATCCAGGTCATTCATGGCAGAGTAGATTGTGTATATTTAGCCTGCAATTCATATCACCGGGAAAGAGCAGAGTGTTACTTTGAAGAGCTCCAGCAACATCTGCATTCATCTGACATCTTACACTGAGATACAATTATGTTCAAATGACAGCCAAAAAGTCAATGTAGTGGAACTGCATTCATGTTGATGGGTAGTTGATGTAAGTGCTGAGGTCTGGCTCAATTGGTGTGTGCACAAATATCCGGCAGTGGCATTTATAGAGTGTATTTTTTCTTTGGTTCACATGACTGACATTGATGGAGTGGCATATATGCTCTAGGGAGAGAGACTGTGACATCTGTAGCTATAGCTACATTTCACTGCACTTTTGATTTACTTTATACGCCACATTATTTCATGCCACATTGATATATATTTATACGATAAGCCATGTCAAAAAGAAATGACAGGCAAGCTACTCATGTTCCACATCAAATTTCAAATGTCAAACCTATCCCCATTAGACCATTTGCAAGTGACTCATCAGAGATGTATTTGTTCACATACTGTTTACAGCACGAGTACAAATTTTCTCAGTCATTGCTGTAGTTCATGGAGATACCAACAGCCTACTATTTTCACCACAGCAGGCACTCTCAATCTACAGTTTGCTCGATTTCTGAGATGTCAGAAGTCAATCATTGTTTATAAAGCTTTGAAAAGGCTATAATCCATACATAATGTGGAAATGCAAGGAATATACCGCAAAGATCTTCATTCCAAAGAGGCTACAGTCACAGAAAATCTAAATAAATGGATTTTTATCATTGTGGGGGCAATTTCACAACAACAACGAGCACAGACATGAAAACAAGGTTTTAGTGTAAATGATTGCAAATTAAAGGTTGAGGGAATTAAAGCCTTTTAAAATTTAATAAATGCCACCTCTAATTGTAGAGGCCCCATCTGGGTGATTGCACCCAAACTGCAAGGTACGGCATTAATAATTATAACAATGAGCTTTATTTATAGAGCACCTTTCAGAAATAAAACAGCTCAAAGGGTTCCACAGAAAGACATTTAATACTGAACATGCACGGAGGAAATATGTATTTCAAGATAAACAAAAAAGAGAGAACATAAAAAGGCATAATAGTAACACCAACAAAGAAAGCACAAACACATAAAAGCATGAAAACATGAAAAAGTAATAACACCAAAGTATTTTTTGAGGAGAGTAATATGACAGTAAAATGGCAGTAAGAAATGATGACCAAATATAGCATACAGAAACATGACTTTATGAAACGCTACATCAGTGGTTCTCAAACTTTTTCAGGGCAAGGACCCCTGACAAAGGAGACATTTTTCCAAGGATTAATAAATTTGCCAAAAATGGGTGCCAGAAAAAATTATGCTGGTTGTGGGTGTAGATCCTGGGAGGTGGGGGACACGGTCTTCAGTAACAGATCCACTCAGACCTGTATTTTGATTTATCTCAGTGTCTCTGCTCACACAGTTAGTTCATCCCCTGTCCCTCCTTCTCAGCCCACCCACTGCTACAATCAGATAACTGAACTACAACATGTAAGCTGGATATTATTATGGCCCAGACACAAAAAAGTACATTGCCTCACATTGCCTGTGTTGGGGCCATAAAACTGCACTTTGACACACTGCAAAGACTACAGCCAACAGCCAACTAGCACTGCATGAGAGGACATAACTCTCCATACCAGTAGGTGGCAGTAGTCTGTATTTGTCATTCAAAGAACGGAAACTGGAAAACCCGGGAATGCAGACTCTGAACAAAGCAATGTTTGCTTACCATGTTCATGCCACTCTTGCTCACCACAGACAGTTTTGTAACATAGCTGCTTTTACTCAAGAATACGTCTAGAAGGAAGGGGCAGAGGTGAAAAATGATTCAATTTCTCTTCTTGTGCACTGGTTTGCGAAGTTGAACAGCCAATCAGCCAGTCATGATCTCACTCACCTACTGGCTGCGCTGTTGATTCAGCAGGTTCAATCGGCCCAAAATCTGCTGACATACACTACCAGTCAAAAGTTTGGACACACCTTCTCATTCAATGTTTTTTCTTTATTTTTTACTACTTTCTACATTGTAGATGCATACTGAAGACATCAAATATATGAAGCAAGATATATCGAATTATGTAGCAAAGAAAAAATTGTCCAAGAGTCACGTCTGCTGCTGAGGATAAGTTCATCTGAGTACCCAGCAACAGAAATCTCAACTTAACAGCACCTCAGATTAGAGCCCAGATAAATGCCACACACAGTTCTAGTGGCAGACACATCTCTACATCAACTGTGCAGAGGAGACTGCGTGAATCAGGCCTTTATGGTCAAATAGCTGCTAAGAAACCACTACTAAGGGAAAGCAACAAGCAGAAGAGATTTGTTTGGGCCAAGGAGTGCTAAACACCTCTGTGAACTCCTTCAAGACTGTTGGAAACCATTTCAGGTGACTACCTCATGAAGCTCATCGAGAGAATGCCAAGAGTGTGCAAAGCAGTAATCAAAGCAAAGGGTGGCTATTTTGAAGAATCTAAAATATAAAACATCTTTTGAGTTATTTCACACGTTTTTGGTTTTTTTTACTACATGTTTCCATATGTGTTCATTCATAGTTCTGATGCCTTCAGTGAGAATCTAAAATGTAAATAGTGATGAAAATAAAGAGAAAACATTAAATGAGAAGGTGTGTCCAAACTTTTGACTGGTAGTGTAGGTCCAACTGGTGCAGCACTCATACCATAAAAACTAGGGCCACAGGCACTCAGCAGCCATCTTTCTACTGTCGTGCCACTGCAAGCTGGGCTATCTATGAGCCAGTCGGTGCTGATTGCCCACAGCCTCAAGTCCAAAGAGCAAAAACCATTCGTATTTCCTTTGCTGTGCTGATAGTCCTGCAGTCTCATCATGTCCATGGACACGAGAGGGAAGTAGGGATCAAGTGGTTAAAGTCTGCATACCTGACACCAACTAACTACTGCAGAACTAACATACCACAGGAGTTTTGGGGTTTTTTGCATTTGGACACCACTTTGTGTGTTGTGAGCTTCAACTGCCTTGTACTGAGACCTCAGTTTTCTCAGTTTTTCATGGACCTGTTCCCCTTGTGTGTTAGATCTCCACCGCTGTCAGCTCTCTCACTGCATATTGCATAACATCCTCATTTCAGCAAACACCACCAATTTTACGTTGAACATTATCTGCCCAGATAGTGAGCAGAGCTGTAATTGACTCGTTTGACCAGGGCTGCTGGTTGTTCTCCATTTTTCTTTTCTCCGTTATTTTTCTGCTACAAAGCGAGCTGCTGCGCTGATATCTGTACTTAGCAGCACCCGTCTGCTTACCTGTGACCCTTTACTCCGCCTCAGCCCTCAGTTAGCCCAGCCTGGCACAAAGGTATTTAGTGGGCCATTAGTACCTGGAAACTGGCCCCAACATAGACCCACTGAGGTGCCATCAAAGACCGGAAGTGACAACGGAAATGCAGTTGGCCTTGGCAACAACTAGCACGCCCATGTTTGGTGCAACAGTGGAAAACCGACTAAACTGTTGGTTCCCGGAATTCCAGTACAGTCCTATCCTGTCCCGGTCCGCATGCAGTGTTAATGCTCTCATCATCATCATCATGTAGCAGATACTGTATAATAACTTGCTCACTGTGTTCCATGTAGCATTAAGTATCCTGTCACTAGAAGACGTAAATGGAAAGATGAGGACAGGACCCTCTTCCTCATCATTCTCTCTCAGTCAAAGCCACCACCAGCAGACTCAGTGTCTGCTGGAGGCCCAGAAAAAGATTGCCAGGTTGACAGAAAGAGAGACTGAGTGAGAGCGATGTGGTCTTGGTTAACAAGATGAGCCTCCAGGAGGAGCAGAAGCAAACTGCACAGCCACAGAACACTATCGAGGAGCAACAGGAGACCATTGAGGACCTCACACAAACCATTGAGGAGCTCCAGATCAAGACTGTTGATTTTGAGACCAAGGAGGTGGAGAGATGGAGGAGATTGCAGAGAGGGAAAAAGAAGAGTTGGAAGAGGAAAAAAAATGAACCCTCAAAGGGAAAGAATAAAAGCTGGGCTCAGAAGAAAGAGACAGATGGTGTTCGAGTGTCTTTTAAAATCATTAGAGATAAAGGAACATCAGGAACGGCTCAGGCAAACAAGAGATAGCAAAGAAGAGGAGGAGGAGAGAAGGAGAGCAGGGGAAGCAAAAAGAGACAGAAATTAGGGAGCGGAAAAGAAAACTAGAGAAACAGCAAAGGTAGAGAATGGTGAAAGACAGAAAGCAGACAAGAAAGCACCAGAGAACAGAGAAAGAAAGAGCTGGAAATCAAACTTTTTGTCAGAGGAAAGTTCAAGGCCTGGAACGTCAACAGACAGAGGGAGAACAACATGAAGAAGATCACCAGGACATTCAAGAGAGAGCTCAGCATCTGCTGTAGCTGGTAAGGTAAGTCAGTCAGGTTACTATTTACAGTTCACCCAGAAGTTGTAGAGCATCAACAGAGAAAGAGGAAGAGGAAGATGCTGCTGCAACAGGAAGAGACAGAGGAAAGAGAAGCAATGGAGAGAACGACTGATAGAGAGAGAAGGCTCAGAGAAAAACTGAGAAAAAGAAGTTGAAGGAAGAGAAGAGGAAAGAAGGCTATACTACACCTTACACTGCAGACTCTCCCATCAGCATCATCAGTCTCTAACACATCACTAGTTCATGCATTTTACCAGAGGATTGGCTTGTGTGCTCTACTAACTCTCCATTTATTTTATTTTTCCCCCTTAAGTATTAAATCTCCCAATGATGAGACCTTTTGTCCTAAAGCAAGATCTGCTGGTTGCTTCCAGGTCGCAGTTTGGGTCAAAGGGTGATCAGGCTTTTACTATGAGAGCCCGAACGCTATGGAGCCATCTGCCCTTTGAGCTCAGATATTCTAATTCACCAGCTTCTCTCAAATCTCCTCTTTATCTTTGTGAAAGCTTTTGGAAATGTTTGATATATGTTTTATTTATACTGTTTTTATTCCTATTTAATTGATCTTATTCATTTTACTGTCTTTACTTTCCCTGTGTTCATGTCCTTTGACCAAAACCACATATCCAGATGGTTTCTGTGTGATTTGGCCCTTCATCCCAATACAAAAGGGCTCAGTGGGTGTGTGTCTGTGGAGCTCAAATCATCAAAAATGTCCATGTGAAAATCTCAACAGTCTCAAAGTTGTACTCACTGGGAGTGCATGGATAGATTTTACTTGTGTTCTTTGGCAGGAAGTGATTTTCGATTAAACTCTTCATCCCTGAGGGCTGTGGATTATGTCTGGGATTCGTGTCATTGTTTTTGGAAAGAGCTGTCACTGTTGAGTTTTTCACATGAAAGTTGTTTAAGATTTGAGTTCCACAAAAGAATAGCTTTCCTGCCCCATTCTTCTGATGTGAAGGAAGACAGACTGGAAACTTCACCAAATCACACAGAACTGATTGTACTAAAGGGATCTACCAGTAGTAAAAATTTTAAATCAGCATGCAAGCAATATGCTCCCTCTTCCAAGTTTTGGTAAGCACTCTGGCAGGCATGCTTTATACCAGCTGATGTTTACTTACAGTGCTTTTTGGAAATCCAGTGAATGAGGCATTGCAGCAGTTCAATGGCAGATAATAGGACCGAGGGCTGCTGCCACTATTTTCAATGATTTTTGAGAAACTTGACTGCCTTTCTTCTCTGAAGGCTTTCTTGCAGATATTGAAGCATTCTCTTGTTGTGTCACAGTGAACTGTTAGCTCGCTTTTTTCCCCATTTCCATTCAGTCTCTCTGTAGAGCAGGAGAGTGCTCACGTTTTTAGTGGTTTTTGCTAACATGTCTCCTAATTTTATATTTCTGGAAGCAGTGTGAAGGGCTGATTGTAACAAAGAGTTAAAAATTTCTCCCTTCTCATGAATGCTTAAAGAGTTATTACATATACTCTCATCAATCAAAATAATATCAGAGAGGACAGCTGGTTATAATTCTTTAAAACAGAGTCTCAGTTCTTAATAGTGTGTAATAAACAGCTACGGTCCAAAACAGCAACATCAGCTACTTATTCAGTATTAATGATCAGGCCACG
This sequence comes from Myripristis jacobus, assembly GCA_900302555.1. NCBI lineage: Eukaryota > Metazoa > Chordata > Actinopteri > Holocentriformes > Holocentridae > Myripristis > Myripristis jacobus. Next base: position 25,449 of record OMLB01063650.1, on the reverse strand, counting down.
AGACACAGCCAGGTGACCTGTTTGTTGAGCAGGAATCCATGATGGCTTAGCTCAAAAAGTGTATTACTTGCCATGGACATCGTCATGTTGTAACCCAGAATAAAATGATGCCATTTTACATTTTCACAAAACAGTAAATATGCTGAAATGTCAACATTTTGTAACCAAAAATATGTTGTATATCAACATGTAGACTTCAGTGTGGTGGAGCCCGAGTCAGTGTCACATTACAGTTGTAATGGCTAATGAAGAAAGCAAAAGTGTCTTCATTAGCTATGAAATATGCTTGGTTTAGGTTAGGAGAAGGTTGTGGTTAAGGTAAGGAAAAAGGTCACCATCACTGTTAAGGGTTAAAGGTCATGGTTAACATTATGAAACGTCAGATAACATTTGCGAATATTATCTCTTGACATGAGACTCGTGTCCTGTGACTTGTGCCATCCACCAGCCTGCTGAACAGGATTTTTGCTCGCTTTATACTACAACACGAAAGCCCAAAAAGCATATTTGCTTTTACAGAGCAGTGAAGCATTAAAGTTTCTATTGCACCATTAAACTTACCTCTGAATCTCACATCTCTTGAGCATCAAAGACGATTTACAACTTAATATCAAGTCTACAGATCTGGTGATGGCAGCAGATGCAAACATGGTGATGCTGGTAGATGCAATGAAGAAACTTTGCATAGTGCTTCTTTAAAAAAAATATTCACCCGCTGTGAATGACATAGTGTGCACTCAGAGCTGAGCACCTGTTGCTGAGTGAAAATATAGAAATCTATTTTTTATTTCTGTATTCAGTTAAGTGTTTGTTTTGGAGGATGGTTTTCTTCAGCACTCATTTTTCTTAAAAAAAATCTGTGTGAGAAAATCCACTGTGAGGCGATGTGTGCAAAAAAAGACCAGTGTTATTTTTGCAATAAGGTTTTAATTTTTGTTTACATTCATATTTGATTTTCGTACAGTATTGCAATTTCAGATTAGAATGTTTTCATTTTATTTTCCCAAAACGTTCAGTCACCATTTAAGATGTTTATTTCACGTTTTAGCTGAAGAATTCAGTCTCCATGTCTTTATGTTGTTCGTGTCTTGGTAGTTTGTCTTCTGCAGGAAATGTCTTTGCATAGGTTAAGTACACATGGGTGTTTTCACTGCTAATATCACAGGACAATCTCATTAGTCACATACTCACTATAGTGTTATAGTGAGACAGAATCCCACTGTATCAACATGAACTGAATACAATTTGGAATATTATCTTATTTCAATTAATTATAGAGAAAGCCATTACATTTTCAGATTCCTTTCAGCTGGTTGGGTCTGTTTTTAGATTAACCTAAGGATTTTTTTCACCCATGTCCACCTTTAGTTTCAGCTCTGTTTCCTTTAATAATGACACATTGCATGTATTTTTCTTTACGTTTATAACATATGTTCCAGAAATGCTGGCGATGACGGATAATGATGAGACCAGTGTACACACTGATCCTCCATACAACAGCTTGCAAGAATAACACTGTCAGTATGTACGCTTTCCTTTACTGTAAGCTTTGTGATCTCTGCCTGCAAACCAAAACGGGGCTTTTAATGGTGGGAGTGATGCAGAAGAATAAAATGAATGTGGTTCCTACTCACAGGAAACCAGATGGCTACTGCAAAGCCTGAGGCAAGCTCTGTAGTTTTTCTCTTTGTTTCTGTCGGCCTTTCTTACATACATACAGACCACATTCCTCATAATATCAGCAAAGTACACATATTATGCAATGTATATTAAACAAATGAGGAGTGGAGAGGCATAATTTTGAAGTTGCTGAAGGCACAAATACATTTTTCATAACTGTATCACTCTCAGTACTCCGTAATAACAAATTTTGAGTAAACTGAAAGTGAGGATTGCTTCTCTTCCCTCTGGCGAACCCAAAGAAAGACTGAATTGTGGGCACTGATGCTGTCAGACTCTGAAGAAAGAAATGATGCATTGTTGCCATCTACTGTATGCTTACAGTGGTACAATAGGCAAACTCCAACTCCCACTGCACATTTGCCATCAAAAAACACAGTCTCGGGTGCAAACATGTTTATGTATTCATAACGGATAGAAGCTAATTCACAATCAGTTGAGCCTCAGCTGTCCAAAAATAAACTTAGGAGACAGAATTGAACCTACGCATTTATTCATAATCATTAACATATCAATTGCTTATTGAATCTTAGGCACTCTTGAAACAGAAGTGGGGTTGCAAATTTAATGCAAATTTTGACCATGTAATCAGTTTTCAGATTTAAATCGTGTTCAAATCTGGATCCTGACCGTGCTGACTGGAATAATTTTTAAAAACTAGACAGTGGTGTGTTTGTTCAGTTTGTTGTTGAACTGTCAGCTTGTGATAACTTAGAGAACTAGGTAATAACCCTCAGGCATTGTGCCCACACCCAGTACACAAAGCAGTCACGACCTCATGCATAATTCATAAAAATAAATAAATATGGGAAACTTAAGAGGGTGAGCAAACAATAGTGTATTTTGCAGCACGTAAGATGGTCTGGGTAGTGACTGAGACAAAAATGCTGATTGTCAAAATTGTTTATTAAATGTGACAGCTTACAAAGCCTTCATATTGTTAATTTATTTTATGCAGTTTGGGTGTAATTAAATATATACAAAGTGAACAGCTGCTGTTATATGACATAACATAATAAGTGGATTATGATAGCCTTTCCATCATGACAGCACCATGATCATCATTTAATCAAACAGACATCCATGCACAGTCTTCAGCTCCTGGTAATGCAAACCCTGAATAAATTTAGATTACAATCACATGCTTAAAATGTTATATTTTCAAGTATAAATTGTACAAACAATACTATGTAGTGAAATCACCAGCCGCAATATTACATAACTTCTCAAGACTTCAGAAAAATAGTCATCTGAGCAGGAAGGCATCAGCAGAACTGAAATTTAGAAGGAAAATATCTCAATAAGTGCAATGAATAGTAATAAAATTTAACACACACTACATCAAGATGCCCTATATGAAGAGCAGGGAGAGGACGCACCTTCCAGCGGTTCCCACACTCATTGCACAGGACAAACGTGGTCATGGGCTCATCAGCGCTGCGGGTCTGCACCTACAAACACACAAACACAGCAGCCTTTACAAACTAACAAGAGGTGATGCTACAGAATGCAGAGCGGTGCTGCAAAAGGATAAAACAAAACCAATTAACCCTAAACACTCGATTAAGCAGTGATTACTCCTCTGTAAGATGAATCAGAGTTTTAAGCTTGACTTCAACCTTGGAGATCAGAAAAAAACAGACCAACTAACACTTGTATGTTCCTTTCCAAAATGCTAGAAATGTTACAGTCCTGCCTTCACTTTGCCAGTACAGTCAATAGCTGTGGCCATAGCTAATCTGACTTCAGACACTCTGATAAATATGAGCCTTTGACCAGGTCAATAGTTGGTCTCCAGCTATTCCACTGAACATGACTTTTCTTGTTGACCTTCGATTTTTCTGTGTTTGGATTCCCCTCTGCTGAAGTATTTTTTCTCATTAAAAAGTTATAATCAAACCCACAGAGGCACTCACATCCTGACAACCTCTTAGCACTGCGGTGACCAGCAGCCAACAGAAAGTACTTTTTCAAAGCAAAAAGGGATTGGAACGCTATTTTGTAATTTGTTGCCAAAACTGAATAGGGATCCTCAGATGGATTTTTACAGTTTGTTAATGCCTTGAACATCAGTCTCCTGTAGAGAAGACTGACATGTGATAAACAAGGTGGGATTATGAGAACCACTTTGCTGCTATTTTTACAGTAAAGCAATGTGTCAAATCCCATAGCAATGGCCAAATTCAATAAGGTGTAAAAATACAACACGCTTTTTTTCCTCTCTCTAATCATTATCTTTCATTGCTAAAACTCAAACAAATACTCTTAGTTATAAGCTGCACAGAAACTTATAGAGCGAAATTTGAAAGTGAAAACTGACATGGATATTTACGTTTGCACATAAGTGTAGTAACAATAGTAAAAATAGTAAGTATACTGAGAAAAGACGCTTTCCAACAGCCATTGCGCATGTGTTTATGTGTTCTTGTGTATGTGCATGTGTGCGCACATACATGTATGTTATATTTGAATGTTGTTGTCTGTTTACCTGATTGTAGGTGCAGTTCTTCTTCTTACACTTGCCGCACTGCAGCAGGTCGGTGGTGGTGCCACCGGTTTTGGCCATCTGATGTTCCCTGATGGCCTCCTGGGTCAGAACGTTCCTCAGCTGTTTCAGCTCATCACTGGCCATTTCCTACATGCAGGGAGAGATGTGAATGGAGGAGAGAAGGGATCCCTAATGTGAATGCGGACAAGCCAGAAGACAGCAAATGTAAAAGGCAGATACAACACCAAGCAGAGGAATTACATTTCACATCAGCGTTTGTGAGTGATGTGTAAAAGGGTTAATTCTGGGTGAAGATGCAGTTGTAGCCCATTGTACCTCGGCAGTCATGGTGGCAATGCGGCTTAACTCAATCCCTCCTGCCAGGACGTTTCTGCGAAGCCCAGGGTTCTTGGGGTCCTTCAAGTTACTAATGCGGCTACGCACCCTGTTCTTATATTTCATATCAGTGGCCTTTATCTCCTGGTAGATATGTGTGACCACAGAGGAGTGGAGTTAAGGGAGCATGACTGATAATGCACATCCAACCTACAGCCCAACAAAAAAAATCGAAATTTGAGACTAAAAAAAAATCCATTAATAATAAATTGTTTGATATTTCTTGTTTGGGAGAAATCGTTAAATTTGATGATCAAATAGTTGCTATAAACTTAAATAGCCAGAGCCTCTGCTTGATCGTGTCTCTGGACATGTTTACTTATCACCACTAGGGGGCTCCGGTAGGTCAGTTCTGAAAAAAGTAAATTGATAAGTGACATTAAAATTTCTAGGCCTTCCTCCCACCAGTGTGGGGCTGGCAAATATATTTTACAGCTGAACAATAAAATAATTAACTTATTAACTTATTTATTTATTAACGTAATTTATACAACCATCAGCTCAGCTATGTTACACTACTCTGCCAACTCAATGCAATACAAAGTAATGTACACAGCGGAGTCTGCTGAGTAAGGTATTTAATATTATAATACTGGTTTTAAATTCTCTATACCTATACTTTACTTATATTATTTTTTTACTGCAAAGTGTACATCTTTTCTTGCACACTGACAAACATATATGCTACTATCAATATATGTGCGAAGAACAAGTATTCAGTTGCACCCTAATCCAACTACAGTGCTCAAATCAAATGAGATGTTCTCCATTAGGCACCTCAGTGAATGAGCAGCAGACTGATGCCAGCAGGTCTACTGATACAGAACAAAGTCAAACCAGCTATAACAGTAAACTAGTGACTAAACTAAAGGATATGATGCTCAATCTCCGCCGCCATACTTTCACAGTTGGCTCCAAATTCTTTGTAGTCATCTATGAAGGACAGAGAGAAACAGCTGTTTATCTGCACACTTCAATCATATTTGTATTGCTGTGTTCCTTATGAAGAGCCTTGCTATTGCAGTTTGTCTATTGTATGAGCCAGTATGTCAGCACACTGAGACACTGGCTGCGACAGTGTATATTAGTGTCTGTGCCACTCTGTTGATATAGTAATGACTCACTGTCTGTGCACAGAGCGGCAGCCAGCATCTCAATGCACTTGTCTCTGATGGAGTCTCCTGTGGCCAGGCGTGGGGACAACGGGCCTCCCGCAGAACTGAAGGTGGGTGACATGGGACTGGTCGGGGTGGTGGGGGTTTTAGGAGCATCAGTTTTCCCTTTCCTGCAGAAAAGGAAACATGAAAACATTCACATTGCAAAATAAACACCCATGCCTGTGTAAAATACTGGGCTGCAATGTGGTGGGCCGTGCAGAATATTATTCCCTACAAACTAGATCCACAAAAGAATCTAATATTTTTTTATTTGGTCTATTTTGTGCATAAAAGCAAAAAAACAATAAGACATTCAAAGCTGTGCCTCACAGTGTTTCTGTTTGGAACAGCTAAAATATTTGGTAAGAGCCAACGTGTGTGTGGTTTGGCCTCGAGAAGGAGCGCTGCCTTGGCTTCAGTGCGTTGTAGAGACGCTCATTGAGACTGGAGGAAAAACAAATCCAAGCCACTCTCCTTTTAGGAAGAAAAGTTAAAATGGCAATATCTCTACACTGTGATATAATGTCAAATATAGGCTTTTAAATTATTTATGTAAGAGAAGAGTGCTTTGGGTTTGTTCTCATGGGTGCTAATTAACATGGAGAACTCTTCAAGAGTCCAATTCAGGACAGGCAGTCAGGATGAGACACTTCACTCCTCTGTATATGGACTACATCAATGTTGTAAGTTATCCAGGGAAAGCCAGCTGAGCACGGCTTCTCCTTCCCAACACAGTCCTGCTTTACATTTATCATATCACACATTCACACCCGGAGACTGCCACTATAACCAAAGTCGGCTACTGTTGTACTGTAGAGCTCCAGTGGAGCAGTAGAGAGTGAAATTACTTGCTGCAAATAAAACCTGCATCTCTCACAGCCAGAATCGCAGCAGTGGCAGGAAAGCAAAACTTGTAAACAAGCTTGGTGGCCTGACCAAACAATATCACCATTCCTGCAACTACCATACCCACTCAGTGTTTTACACAGTGGGGTAAAGGCACCCAGTGCAGTTTGTGACCAGTACAGTACAGTACAATAGAGTCCAGGACACCAAGTGATCTCTGTATTGTTTACATAACATACTCGGAGCATGAGGGCGACACATTACACACACTGGTGTAAATGATGCAACAAATCCCTCTTAACAAAAATTTAAGACACCCCAGTTAGACTGAATTTAAAAGCCTAATCAGAAGAATGCAAGATGAATCTAAAGTAACTTACAATTTGGATAGTCTTGATGTTAAAATACCTGTCTGTGCTGTCAGTCGAAGGCTTCCTCTGCACAGGAGCCGCGTTAGAGGACTTGGAGCCGTGAGACTCTCTCCTGGAATACAAAGTCAATGCCATCATCTTCAGGATTTCCACAGAAGCAGAATCATATTCACTAAGTCAGACTTTAGAAACAGATTCACCGTTGCAGTCCTAAAGGTGAATCTGTTTCTAAAGTCTGCTTTTCACACAATCAGTAGTCTGGTGAGAAAAATAAATCAACACATATTGGATTTACCTTTCACCTGTAAGCTTCTTTGGTGAGGGTGAGCTGCTCCTCTTGGACTCAGTGGACTCTCGCCTGAAGAATTTGACTCCGTGTTAGTGTATTACATAATTTTGTGTTTTCTTAACAACATCTAGAGAATGAAAGCAGTGGTCCTACCTGTCAGATTTTGAGTCAGTTGACTGTCGTTTCACAACATTGCTCGGCTTGCAGTCAGAGGAGTCCTTCCTACAACAAAAAAGAAACCCTAATGGTGATATTTTGATTCCACTTTTTTCTTCCTAAGCGAACATGTAAGACATGACATTCGACACTTGTAGTTTAAACGTTAGTGAGAGTAAAATAAACTGCATTATTCAGTGATGCCTGTTTTTATCATCGAGTTACAACTGGTGAAAAAACTGTGAGCGCTTCATCCTCCTGCTCCAGCACACCTGGTTTTGTCTTTCTTGACATCCAAACTGGGCTTTTTGTGAGGTGGTGGCTTAGAGTCAGACGAATCTTTCCTGAAACAGGAAACGTTTGCATGAGACTGAAAAAAATCCAGCCATCGCCTACATAACAAAGTATAAGCAAAGAGCTCATTGACAACGAGGCTTTCGTCCAACCACACGGCCTCCATGCATCACACCTACAGCTCAGCAGGCACTTTCACACTCGACCAGCCAACCTTTCTTTCTTGGCATCCACTGAGTGTTTTTTAGGGACTTTGCTATCCACGGAGTCTTTCCTGCAAAAGGAAAACAGTTTTGGTACCACCAGCAAAACTCAAGAATAAATATTCTTTTTTTAAACTTTTAAATCACACAGCTATGGTGAAGGATCATGATAACCCGTCTGTGGTAGAATAACAGTATGATTCTCAGTATCTTGTAAATACTAGTAATTTAATTCTTCCCTGTAGTGAGTTATATTGCTATCTTGACAGTAGTAAAAAGCTGAAAGTGTATCCTTTATTGGCAAAATCGATAGTATTAAAAAGTGAAAGCACTGAATCAACATCATGAAATTCAAGATTGCTGTGGCTATTAAACATTTCATTGTTTAAATGTTTTTTCCCCATTCCAAACCTCATTGTGTGGTCTTTCCTTTGCAGCCAAGTTTCACATAAGAGAATTATGTTTAAAAAAAAAAAAAACAGATATCGTATTTGTAAGCGCAATGAAATAATCCTCAATGAAAGTACTGTGTATTTATTTTTCAAAAGCTCTTTATATGTGCCAAACCAAAAAGTCAGTGTAACTTGCAGTGACATGGGTTTTAGTTCACAGTTCCTCCAGAGTGCGAGTTACCAGTCACTATCAATGTTATTTCCCAAGGACAAATGAGAGACGGAGTAATTCCCAGATCCCACACCTGTCTTTCTTCACACTGTCTGACGTCCTCTTCAGTGAAGCAGGTTTAGAGTCTGATGACTCCTTTCTGGCACGACAACAACACAAGAATGTAGGATTTAGAAAAGACAGTGAGTATACTCCTGCACCAAACCACAGATTCTTTCTCAAAATGGCCTTTCTAGACACTTCCAGTGATCACATAACATGCAGCCTGTGCACTGACAAACATCTGAGCCAGACCTCTCCTTCTTCCCGTCCACTGAGGGACGCTTCTGAGCAGGAGGGGGATGAAGGTGAAGAGGAAGTGGAGGGAGAGGGGCATTGGGATCTGGAGGGTCTTTTCTAAATGAAAAAAACAGAACACCTTGTCTTGTATTGTAGCACAGAGGCGTGATGGTGATAAGTAACAGCACTAAATCAATGCACAATTTCGCAAGGTGGCATGCAGGTCCTGACCTTGGTGGAGGAGGATGAAGGTGAAGAGGAAGGGGCGCAATTGGAGCATTTGGGTCCGGTTGAGCTTTCCTGAGTAGAATATCAACATCCTTTAAAAAAAAATCCTCTAAACGCTCACAACGCTCAACATAGTCAACTCGCTCGGTCATTACACACAAACTTCCATGCATGTGAACAGAGCATGCCTGACCTCTCTTTCTTTACTTCCAGTGAAGGGCGTCTAACCGGAGGAGAGCTGGGCCGAGGAGCGCTCGGACGAGGAGGACGAGAGTCTTTGCTGTCCTTCCTGAACAAAATGTCACAACACGGCAGATCAGAGCTGTGCGTGTCAGAGACTCCAGGTTCCCAATCACGCAGCATGCTGCTCGAGCTGATACGACTGAAGACAAACCAAATCTTTTCAATAAGAACACACCTGGCTGACCCATCACATCATGCACCATGCACAGACAGCCGGCTTCCGGTTAGGCCACGTATCCAGTTACAATACTGCTGGAACAAGTCAGTCAAAACATCAGTGAACATGAGGAATTCAGGAAACTGCTACGTGAGCTCATGCAGTGTGCGATCAACAGGAACAATTTGCGCACAAGCATCCTGACCTGTCTTTTTTCACATCTGCAGAGGGACGCCTGACCGGGAGAGGAGGCCGAACAGGTCGAGGAGGGGACGGGAACCGGGTGGGATAGAGGATACTGCTGTCCAACACTCCTCTCCTGAAAAGAAGCATTCAACAGCCCTGAAGCCCGGCTCCGCTGGGCTTTACTGACTGCAAATAATGGATCATCGTTTGAGCCATCACCCTCTCACCTTTCAAACATCGGTTTGTGAGCATCGACATGCTTCTCTGTCTGGGATTCCTGTGGCGGTCTCTCTCGCTGGGGTGTGTGCATCGGCCTCTCGTTTCTGAATTCCTCTGTGTGTCTGTCCTTTCTCAAGTCATCTGTGTGCGTGTGCTTTTTGGGGTCTTTGGGATGCTTCTCCTTCTTGAGCTCTTCCACATGTCTCATCTTCTTCGGTTCCTCTAACGGTCTTTCTTTTCTCGGTTCTTGCTTGTGTTTGTCGCTTTGCAGATCTTGTATCTGCTTTTCTTTGTTGTGATCTATTTGTGGTCTCTCCTGTTTGGGCTCCTCTGTGACTCTTTGTTTGTGGTTTTCTTCTAAATGCCTCTCTTTTCTGATTTCTTGCGGATGTTTCTCATTTTGAGGTACCTCTAGGTGTGTGTCATTTCTGGAGTCACCTACATGACTCTTTTTGTTTTTGTGCTCCTCGTTCTGTTTTTCTTTTCTGTTTTTATCAGAGGGCTTCTTTTCGGGATCTGAGTCATGTTTCACTTTGACATCCAGTCTCCTGTGACTAACAGAACAAAAACATGTCTCTTTTTTGTCTCCATGCAAGACTTGGAAAACATTTACCAGATTCACTTAAAACAAAGTTTCTCTGCGTGTTGCAACATCCAGGAAACCTAAAGTTTTGGCAGTGCAACATTAATTACTCCAGAGAGAGATGTAAAGAGAGCGAGAGTGGTTGTGTGTGTGCACACGTGTGTACATGTGTATGAAGAACAGTTGTGGCAAAACACTCCTTGGTTTCAAAAATAGAGAAATCCTATCCTCAATAACGGAGCTGTCAACTACAGAGCACCAAGTTCACCAAGTTTCCCAAGACATGAAGGTAAGTTTGAGATGTCTTGTTTTGACTGCAATGTAAACAGGCACAAACACAGTATAGTGCACCTTGTTTTGTTAAGTGTAATTGTTATAGCAGATTCATACATTCACCAGGCTGCTACTGGTCATAAAATAAAGTCTTTTTGGAAATTTTAAACTGATAGTCTAGGTCTATTTTCATTGTCTTTGTATTCTCTTTGTAAAGCTCTGTCCGTGGTGCTGAGGTTTGCTGTTCCTGTCTGGACACAAAAATGTAAGACCAAGGCCTGCTCTGACATTCAATCCTTTTTTTTTTCTTTTTAAAAAAGCAATGCGTTTTGAAAATTATGTAATTCGAATGTGGCATGAGGCAAAGATTATTTATGGCTGACTCCCTTTCCTCCTGGTGGATCTGCAGTTCGCAAGGAGATATCTCCAACCCTGCACATCAAAATTACATGGGTCACGCTGGATAAACTCTCTGTGGGTAGAAAAATCCTCCCTTGGGTCTTGGAAGATGATCAGAATCCTTTATTTGTGAACTGATGCTGCAGTGCTGGTTAGATGAAAAAGACCACAGTTTTGATTGGTAATAAACAGTGATGTGGTTTTGACTACCCTCAAGTGGGCAAAAGTATTAAGGGAGAAAACGGAGCCTTGCAATGCATGGCTCCGTTTGTATAATTACCATGGGGACAAAACAAATAGAACACAACACAACAAAACAGTTGTACATTTAGTGTAAACCATCTGAGCGCACTGCTGATAAAAAGCTACATGTGGTGATTTGTCCCAGCAGTTGCTGTTTTATTGCCTGCGCTATGCTTACACATTGCGATCGACTTAAGAGATCTGAAACTTTTTCTGTGGGTCTTGGCAAGCTTGGTGAACCATTTTTTAGAGTTCTTTTTAAGTTCTGTTGTTCAGCTTGGGGCCAGGCTGCTCTTCAAACACTTACATGTGCTATCAGAGTAGTGATATGCTAAAATGCCATAACAGCATGAAGATATACAAAACTAGATACATATATATAATATACAATGTAAAACATATAATATGCAACAATAAAAATATGAATAAAAATACAAAAGATAAGCCTATGTCACCATGACTGTATACTTGAACACACACCAAGACTTCACAGGTGTTGTTCTGACTGCAGGTGGGCACTGCATGAGCCAGGATAATGTGCATAATGTGTGAGCCTCTTATCTGCACCTGTATAAACCAGTGCAGCAAACTGCTTCGCACTAACCTGCTGTGTCTCTCAGAGGGCGAGTGGACTGGGGATCCTGCTGTTTTGCTGGAGTCAAAGCCGTTCTTCATTTCCGGTGGTTTCTCGTTCTGAGAGTGGCCTGAGTCTGTGGGGGGAAGACCTTTCGTATCAGCATATCACTCAGTTCAATATGTTATACGGCGCCAACACAAGCAGCTACTGACTTGCACAGTGAAAGTCTTATACCAAGAAGTCTTTTCCAGTCTTTGATTAGGACCTTCGCCAACGCAATGACCTCCTCATCTGTGCAATGCTTCCTGATGCCATTCACCGACATGCCAATCCTCGTTTCCTAAAAAAAGAAAAAAAATTATAAATGTGCATTACATGAGTTTAGGTCACTAGCAACCATTTAATTCATTCATTTATTGGTGCCCATATCTAGCAGTACATTTTTAAATCATGTTTAATGAATAATGAATGCATAATTTCAAAGGGCATCCTACCTGAAGAAGTTTGAGTGTCATGTTAAAATTCTTCAACTCCTTCAGCAAGTCCATGGCACCGTCCTGCACACAGAAAAGCCACAGCCAATGTCAAATAAAGATTTAAAACTCTCTGGAATCAATCAACAACACTGAGCATTTAGAAATGTGTAATAACAGTGTAAAACTTAACCAAAAGCCTGAACTTGGACGCTGGGATGAAGCACCTGCAGCACAGAATTTACTCACCTTTAAAAACCGACATCATCATGACTTAAATTCATATTATACATCTTAATATGTTGAGTCAGAGTGAAGTTACATGTGTTGTGATGAAAATTTGCTGATTTTGTTTATAGTGGTGACTACAGGTCATAGTTTGGCGACCTTTATTTCACTACTACACCAGTGTTTATGACTCTCCTGAACACTGCAACAACAGTCTGCCGCTCAGGACACTGACTGCACTCGCTCGACCTTGTCCGGGCCGCGCTCTTTAATTTCCGCTGCGTACATGGAGTAACTGGTCCAAGTCCATGGCGACTAGATTAGAAAAAACTTGGCAAGATAATTCTGCAAAACTTGACCCATGTTAAATACTCTGTAGTGCTGCTCGGGGGCCCAACATGTCCTGCAGGCGAAATCTGTGCAATCCGGCGCCAAACACCTGTTCAACATTTGTTACAGCACGCTCAGCTCCTCGTGCTGTAATTGTGCAGACTTTCTCCATGGGTTTAAAGTTCACACAACCAAACTTTCTATTGCAAAAAAAAACCTACAAAATGAACAAAAACTGCCTGCCTGTTTGTGAAGAAGCATTCCCAGGCCTGCTACACAACACGAGGTTGCAGACAAACATGCCACCTGTGGGTGTCAAAATAGTCTCACCATGTTATTTCTAGACACCATCTTGTCCAGTTTTTTTGCGATCCGTCTAAGATCTTCCTCTCGCGTCATCGCGGCATTAACTAGACTGAGCACGAATCAATAATGTTAATTAAGTATCACATAAAAAAAATAACAACAAGTGAAAGAAGTTTTGATCCAATGCAAATAGGGTTTTACGCACGGCGCAACCCATTCAGCCAAGAGGCGTGTCCTGTGGCTGCGCCCAGCTGACCACCACGGCACATGACAGCAACTAAATATAGACGTAGTGAACACACAGGGAGAATACAAATATCGCGTTTATAAGGTAGTGCTGTTATAGGTGTTACAAGTGTTTGTCATGCTGTGGTTTTGAGAGCTTTCCGGCGCTTAAACTTTGCAACTTTGCACTTCCACGTCACATTTCTCTCAGAATAAAATGCTTTCATTTGTGTGCGTTTTATGAGAGGCCGATTGGTCACTCATAACTAGGACAGTGTCTAATGATTAATCTTTCTAAACTGAAGGCATGGCGCCGTGCACACTCAAGTGATTTGCACAGCAGCAGCACAAACACTGTGCCAAAGAGCAGCCCGACACCGGA
>OMLB01063650.1:0-11594 GCA_900302555.1 Myripristis jacobus | reverse complement strand
CCGGATCACAATTAATATGAGCTGCCTGCTTGTAAGTTGACCCCCTCGCACCTCCTCCAACCCCCCCAAAAAAACATTAAACATCTATTCAGGATGCAGGTACGACAACTAAAGTAGATCTGACTTTTGCTTTTGGTTACAAGAAATCTATGATATGTGTTGACGCCTCTTCACCACCAGGGGGCGCTGCTAGTTAAGCTTGGACCCACAGATAAGCGCGCTTAGGCCAGAGTTTTTTTCTCTCTCTCTCTTCTTTTTTTCCATTTACACCCCCACAACGATCAACCAAAAAAGGAAACGACGAGGAAATAAAACACTGAGATTCCCACCTATTTACAACCTTTTCCCTATCCATATGATCTTCCGAGGATTCCTCTGCCGGGGCATGTTGTATTTCTGGGATAAACTACACACAAATGTTCCACTTGCTTTGCCTCTTTCGTCCTTTAAACTCTTGTAATCCTTACTACGTTGACATTTTAGGAATCTCTTTTTAGAATATGCTCAGTAAACCTGTTACATAACGAAATATATAGTTCATATGTTAGAAGAATATTTTATATGTGTGCTAAATGTTTAAAGCACACTGGAAAGTTAAAATATTAATTTTGACAAGACTGGGCTGTTTGACTAAGAAGTGTGCAGAAGTGTATTGCTTGAAGTGAGAGTGATGTCCACAGTGCATACAATTAAGTTAAAGTTAAAAGTGAAAGAAAAGTTGAGAGAATGAAATTTGCCTACTCTGGATTTTTTTTTTCTCCGGGAAACTGCGTAATGCAAGGTCTTCTGTATCCTTGTAAAGTTTGTTTATGTCCATCTTTTGACAAGTTCTTGGAAGCAATCATTTAAAGACTGTTTTTATAGGAAATTTCTCCCAGAGCCGATGAGCATGAAGGTCTACTCCCTCAGACCACTGGGAACTGAGCCCATTACACTTCAAATCCTAGAAACATCCATGCTGCTGAATGTCGAGGCAGTTATGGGATGTGAAACTGTGTGGGATGTAAGTCAGACAGAGGCCTCAATAGAATATCCCTGGGAAGAAGCTTTGAAGCGTGCAGACTCATTGGCAGAAAAGTTAGGCTGCTCTGCTCCCCAAAGCTTGAAACTTTTAGGCACATTGCAGTTGTGGACATAACCAATCAGTGAGGATTCTCCATCAGGTGTCAAGAGCAAGGTCTTCACTGCGACGTCACTGATTGGCTGAGAGCTTCAACCGTTGGAGGGCACTGCAGCAGAACTTTTCTACCATATGTGATTTATTGTGTGTATATACACTCTTTAATTGGCTTGGAGTTCTCAGTCTATAAAAATGTACCTGGTCAGATGACATTATGCTTGTTGGGCACAGTTTGTCAAGGGTAGATAACTGTCCATAACAAACTAGCACTGGTTGTAAAGTTAAAGGTGCACTTTGCCAAATTTCCTGTGGTTGATTTAGGTAAGGACCCTTTCGACTCAAGCGACAAAAAAGAGGCTGGTCTCACAGAAACACATGAAATAAACACGGCTGTTTTAACGTGGTGGTGTCACGAAATGGGGAAAAATTCCATGTGGGCACCATGTAAACAATGCCAATGCAAAGTTAATTAGGATCCTCAGTTGTTTTGGACACACAAATTACTGGTTAAGAGAGAGAAAAAGTTGAGTTTGACTCAACTTCAAGGCGAGACCACATTGTTTGTCTCTTGTCGATGTTAGCTTACTAAGAATAGCTTATTAATAGCAACCATGACCTATCCCTAACCTCAACCACGTAGTTTTTGTGCCTAAACCTCAGGAAACTCTTGTGTACATTAGCTTGTTAATGGTAGTTTGCTAACAGTATTAGCTTGCTAATGTAATTTTCCTTCATTGACCTTGCAGTGGCATTGAGTCTGTGGTGTTGGCATGTAATTTTAACCTGTTTTGTGACACCACCACATAATGCGTTGTTTAGAAGGTTTTGTTCATGTCACTTATTTCTATGAGATCAGGTTGGACAAAAATGTGGAAAAAGCACTTAAGATGATGGTTCAAGATGGTTCTCATCATCGTCCAGCTCACGGTGGTGCATCGAGCTGCAGGCCCAGAGAACCACCACAGTTTTAGATCAGCAGTTTTCCACAGAGTTGAAAGCTACAGACCCAGATCCTCTCCCTAACCCTCAACTGAGCAAACCCATGTCTGAACCATCTCTAACCAGTTTAACGGCACTGGTCTAAAACTGTGGATGTGGTGGTTTCTGTGCCTGCAGCTCGATGAGGGTGGATTCGCTGTTAAATTACATGCTTATTCTATGATTTGTATTTTTATACAATCATGGTAATAAATTTCAAATCATCTGGGTCCCAGTGCATTCCATAAATCTATACGCACAAACTGAAGCAGGAAGTAAAGATAACTGTGTTAACCATGGCAGGTGAAAGTACCGGCTAACACCTTTGCTTTAGCAGAGTATTATCTCTTTACATTGGTCTTACACAAGCAGCTGAGCATTGCCTCTTCCTGTCTGTCCCTGCAGACAGCCGTTTGTCTGGTAGGCAAAGAAATGGCTAGCCAGCCTGAGAAGTGGGCCAGTTCACCGTGAGGTAAGAGAGGAAGCAGGTTAAGAGGAACAATCAACGCTCAAGCTTAACCTGTAACATCCTTTAACACTGAGTGCTAAACCCTTTGACCCAGGACTACGATGCTACAGGAGAAAAGGAAAGGCGGAAGATGAAAAACGGGACCTGCTGCCCTTTTGCAACCTTTGCCCCCTTTCCCAGAGACTCAGACTCTGGAAGTAAATGTCTGATCTCTTGTCATTCTTAAGAAGAAACTGTACGTGCACCTTGTTCCACCTGCCTTGTGCTTTAACCTTGATCTGCAGGGGCAGTAACATATCAGGGACACTTACTATATTTGTGGAGTCAGACGTCAATCCAGCTAAACACCACAATTTTTTATTGGCTTCTCTCATTAAATGTAAGCCAATCATAAAGGTAGAAATGTGGATAAAGAAACGCAGACAACTTAGAGAAAGATTCTTATGATTTGAGACAGATAAAGTGTGGATTGTGTAAAAAAGGGGCTTGCAGCTCAGTATCAAGAAGCTGTCTCTTATATATATATGCATACATAATGAATGTTTTTCCTTCTCTCTTAGTACCCCCTGGCTCTCAGGTTCCCACACTTACATAACCGCATGTGTGTGCATTCCCATACGTTGCCGTGAAATGCACTGAGCCTATGGTGCTGGGTTTGCAAGTCTATCATTAGCCTCTCGGGTTCTGACCACATCAAGTCCTATCTTGCCTTTGCTTGTGACAGCAGAAGAAAGTTAAAACCAACTGCATTTGCGTAGCTGCCAAAGCTACAGTGGTCAAAGAAAAGCGGTCCTGCACCCGTAGCATCCGGCATGCAGCAGTCACCGAAGAGCTACAGCAACACACAGCCACCAAAGTACAGCTACCAGTCAGCTTTGGTCTCCATGCACCTCTCCCAGCCGCTAGTGTCGCTGCCAGTGACAGACCAGAGACGCCAGGCCGGGGCAATTATGACAATTTTTGGATGACATCAGACCAGAAAATGAATGATTTCATTTAGCTGTCTTTTTTTTTTTCTGGATCTGGTGCAAGATTGAGAACCTGTAATAGAGGACGTCAAAACAGTTAGGGAGAACTGTTTAGACATCCACATCTGCTGCTGGCCAGGAGGTAATCCCAGCCTGGTGGAGTTGGTTTGTCTGCTAATAATGACCACTGTTCAGCATCGGGACTCTCAAAAAGTAGGCTGAATCTCCTTGAGAGGTTGGACCACCCAGAGACTTTAAGAACATCCTTGTACCTTCAGCTGGCTCTAAGTCTCTATTTATCGCCACACACACACCAAATTCACCACATCCAAAAATTGTTCCTGTGGTGCCACCGTTAGACTAAATCCAAAATAATTAAATAACTAACCAAACTGAATCTAAATTATGCACTGAGCAAGAAATGTCTAACCCATTTTGGTCCTTGGGACGAAGAGCTTTACTATGTAAAAGACAGAGTCTAATCCCAATTTAAACCACAAAACACAAAGGAGAGAGCAAGACTCGGAGACAGAGAAAATGATCACCCAAACCATAACTGTACAGCAAATTCCTCATATACCTTAAAAGGCGGGAGATCTGAAGAGGGATATGTAAAATATGTACTACAACCTATCCACAGCCGTTAATTACACACTGGCACACCGGGCAGACATTGAGTCATTTCTATAGCATGTCTGCAAAAAGATCCTGTGGTTCTTCACAAGGCTGCGATTTGATCTTAGAGCTCCCTTCATTTGTGCCGCAGCTTTATGCTGACAAACAAGTGTATTCCCCCTCAGGCATGAGACAGAGAGGGGAAAATCCTCCGAGTTAAACCCCAAATCAGTGTGATATGAAGTGAAGAGCAGCTCTGTAATGCTGTAATTTCATGCTCTGATGCCACATGCTCTGAGAGATCTTTGAAAACTGGGAACTGAGCTCAACTGAAAACCGAACTGAAAACTGTAGAAATGTAAATCTCAGATTTTTTTTACATCATTAAAAATAATCTGTGTAGTGTTCAATATTAAATCCCATATAATCTACCTGTTTACAAACATGACATTACACAAGCCCGTCAGATCAAGCAGCTAAGCCAGAGATCCTACGCTAATAAGCCAAATTGTGTTAGTGTGTAAATCCCTTCTTACTCTTATTTCCTTTTCACCGACCCACTAATCCAGTGAGAGCAGCAAAGTTCAAAACCTTTAAGTGGCATCTGCCTTTCCTCCTGGCGATTCATCCTCTGTGGTGCTTTCCCTTGGACCCAGTTTTAGTGTAGGTGTTGTTTCTATGTATGTGACAGAGTGGTGGAGATTTAAGAGAAAGAAGGAATTGGACTCAATACTAAATGATCCACTTAATTGTAAAGATTGTGCAGTAGCATCCAAATCCTCAAGTGTCACACATTCAGAGGATTTGCTTTGACTTCAAATTAACCTTTGACGGGCGTGGCTGCACCTAATTTTCTCCTGTAACTGCAGAAAAATTGAAGTCCTTTGTATTTTTATTCTGAGAAAGATCAATCACCAAAATAACGTACAATTCATAAACAGTGAGAAACCAGACTTGGGTGTAAATGAGACTCATTTACAAGTCTTGAACAACCATATATTGCACATACACACAAGGAATCCACAACTCTTCAAAAAGACACATAAATCTTCAGCAGTAATCTGAGTATATACACTGTTCTCTAGGTCATAACATACTCAGACCCTGTGGATAATTAAGGATTCACTGATTTCTAGAACAGTGTGTGTGTGTGTGTGTGTGTGTGTGTGTGTGTGTGTGGGTGGGTGTGTATTTTCACATGATCTGCTTACAGTCTTCAGTCACTTAGGCCTGTCTTACCACTTCCACACTGGCTCTCTAGTGTATATAAGCCTGCCACTTGCTGCACTGTAACACTTTCAACAGCCAATATTTTAACTACCATGAAATTAAAGGTATGATCCTGATTCTCTCCGTTTTCTCAAAAGTGCACTATGCAAAACTGATGGTTGATCTGCGTAAATTGTGTGGAGCAAGCACATGACCTATCAGTAAGCCAGGCCAACATTGAAAACCATGTAGACTGAACCACCAAATTACAGGAATATTCCATGTTTTTTGTCACTTGTGTCTAAAAGGCCCTCAGTTCAATGCATTTTCTCATTATGTACCCATTAGTCTCGTCTCTTGCAAACAGTTAATGGTTTCTGACATCTAGCAAACATCATGTGAACAAGTATCAAGGGACATAAAGTCTATTTTCAGCTACTTAAATAAGCCTGTGTGGCGACGTTGAGAGCTGGAACATGCTTCTCCATCTGCACGTCAGTGAACATGCACGGGTCTTTATTTGGAGATGTTCGTGTGGCTGTTTTCTTTTATATTTGTACTGGTTGTTATGTGTTCACTCATGGGAGAAGTGATACATTAAGTAAACCACAAAACAGAAAATAGAAGAAACTTGGAAACAGAAATCAGTTTTTACCCCCACTGAAAACAAATCGCATTGCTGCATTTATTATTACAAACTGAATCTGCAAGGCGCTCTTCTGTCTGTTCTGAGTTCAGTGTTTATTTTCCATTTTGAACCAGCCTCCCGACAGAAAGTACAATGAATCGGCTTGTTTGATGTGCTGGACCGCACAAAGTGTTGCTGAGATTTGGTGCTTGATATAGCGCTTTTCCATTACATAGTACCAGCTCTACTCGCCTCGCTTTTTTTGTTTTTTTCTGTGGTCAAAACTTTAGGATAGTGTCTGGTATCGGATGCTATTTTTAGAACCACCTCTGCTGGGGTTTTAAGTGAGCTCAGCAGATACTAAAAGGTGATGTGAAAAACCCTGCTGGTCCCTAGTTACAACCAGGAAATACTTGCAAAAGACTTGCAAAACTTGTGTCACAGTTGATAATCTATCCATGTAAAACCTCTTTTTCAGTGAAATTCTGAAAGGTGTGCACAGGTGAGCCCTTCTGTGAGCCTCTGTGACCTACAATTACTCATAAAACCCTTCTCTGTGCGGCTTCACAGAGACATTTATGTAGGTCTTCACAGAAGTCTGCGAGCTTTAGCAATATGACCTTTGAAACTGATTTGAAACTTTAAACTCCCAAAATGTTTACTGTATAAACAGTTTCATCTATTACAAATGTATTAATCACTGCAGTGTAACAGCTAGCAACTAAAACAGAGCATGCATGGAGGAGAAAAACCTTATCATGCTTCCAACAAGAAAATAATTTACAGTAATTATTTAGTGTGGCTTTATATATGAATTACTTAGAAGATTAACTCTAGGAAAAGGCTGGTTATTGCTTTTTGGCTAAAGGCCTATCAAGAATAATTTCATTAGAAATCACATATTCATCATTCATTGAAATAGCATTGAAAAAGCTTAACATTAAAGTGGTCGGCTTAAAATTTAAGATAAAGAAAGCAGAAATCACAAGATTTGGAAATAATGTGCCTATTTAATTGTCTGAAATGTGTGGTAAAATGAATCAACTCGACAAAGAAGAAAAAGTAATTTTAATCTTAAGAAAAACCTTAAAGAACAAATTTGAGAAACTCACTTTCAGGAATAATATTTATTAGTATGTTTTTGCTTAGGAGGCAAAACAAGTAGTGATTTTTTTTTTTTTTTTTTTTTAACCTTAGTGAGTTGTGAGAATCCCGCCCCAGGTTTGACTCTGGCCAATAGCTGTGTTTTCTACATAGAATAGAGCCTCTTATCTAGCCCTCAGCTTAGGCTAAAAAAGACAGAATCAAGTATATTGTCTCCACGGTGGTCATTTATTCCCACTCAAGTGCATGGAGGCATGTGGGAGGAACTAAAAACAGTGAATTGAGGAACAAAACAAAAATAAACATCCAAGTTGCAGGAGAAAAAAGGAGCATTAGGCGCTATCCAAACATCTTTCAGCTGTGTTCATCTCAACGTTGCAGTGGATTTATTACTACCACATGGGACTCCCGCAGCCCAAAGGAAACGGGGAATCCATTCCAAGAGCTCTAGTGGAAAAACCCTCTGATGGCCGTGGGGGTCGCATCAAGGTCAACACAAGCCGACTCATTAGTGCGTGGGTGATGTCACGACTGGGGGATCACTAGTGATGATGTCATTACAGGCCATTTACTTGTGTATTTCGCCGTGTCATCCTCTCCTGAGTGGAGGCAGGCGTGCCATGGGTGTAACATACGTGTCTTGGGAGGGTGAAGCGTTGATCGGTGTGAACATTTGTCTCTGCTTTGGCTCACGGACAGCACACAGACACGCTCTGTCTGTGTGGGGCACAGGAAGTACCAAGGTCCCCGAGCAGAGGAGGCGTCTCCACTGAGAAGAGAAGGCCTTGATTCATCTGCTCAGCCTTCCTGTCTAAAGATTACATGTCACTTTTTTACACTTTTTACACTTACACCGTTATGGCATCAAGGAGCAGTTGTTCTAGTTTTGTGACTACAGAGCTGAAGTTTGCTTTATGCATTCAGATGTATTATGAGGAAATGTAGGATGTCTCGGGGCGTCTTTCTGTCCCTACAGGAGGGGAGAGCCTGAGGGATGGAAAAACAAAAAGATTACAAAGATGAGGGAAAGTAAAGACATCCTATCCAATCCTTAATGTATGCCCAAGAGGTCCCCGCAAATCAGGTTAGTGTGTTACATCACATGGATGAATGCCCAAGGTTACAATTAGCTCCCACGGTATTATCACTTCAGTAGGACAATTGCTCATCTGAAGTTAGCAAATCTTGCAGTCTTCAGTGTATTGCCACAATGTGAGAGAAGACAATAAAGCTGCTCTTTCCTATTCTCTTTTCACTTTTCTTTGCCCACGCAGAGAGGAAAGGATCTGTGTAAATGGTATAACCTCCCTCAGCAAGGGAGATGCTGTGAGAGCGTTCACCAAAACTGTGAGACCGGCTAAGAGAAAAACTCTAGTTGTCCTGTCAGTTTCTCATTTGTTTTCACCACTGGAAAATCAAATCAGCCAGTAGAGAAAACATTCCAAACGACAACCCAGAACATTCAGTCTAAATAAACTGGCTTAGACGGTTAGACAGGAGCACTGTGAGGCCTTGTCTCATCCATCTTCTGGCTTATTAGGCTGTGAGTTTGATGTTTTTATCCTAATGAAGTCCTGACAAGTGGACACTTGTAGCTGATGCAGGTTGACACAGCTGGATGATGCAGGTTGTTCCACATCCACAGTTTCTGGCCCCACCCTGCCACGGGGGTAAAACCAGTGGCTGGAAATCATACCGGCCAAAACACATAATAGAATAACCAAGGTCAACATAAATTTCCAGGAGAAATATGTGAGAAAACAAATACAGCATCACCTGGCTGTTGAAGTAAATGATTTGATCATAAGTTACTTAGGCTATCACGTTAAAGAAAAACACCAGTGTTTTTCATTTCTTGGGTCATTTTTTTAGTCCTACCTAAGCAATGTCATTTAACATTGCACTACCTCTTGCCATATTTTGCTTGACTTTACGGGTTCATGGGAAAGGGAAAAGGAGCAAGACAATTTTATCCTTTTCTGTACAATTGACGGTACAAGAATTAAAATAATTAAATCGACAGCTGGAACAAACTACCGCAATTACACACCCATAATTCACTCACACTAGCTTTTTAAGGAGTGCAGTCTTCACACAGGGAAGTAACTGAAAAGTTGATTGTGTTTTTACTAAAACATGAAAAAACTGGCTATGCTGTATGCTGTATGTTGTGTAAAAAATATATATATATATATGTAAATAATGATGCATGTTTCTAGCATGAAGAAGATGCTGTTAAATCCCCACGGATGGATTGCAAGCCTCCTTTAACAGAGCAGTCTAACAGCGCATATAGTTTCAAATTTTATTGGATTTTTTGTGCTGAAAGAACATGTGACTTTTAATTAGATTCCTTGCATGAGTGACAAGCTGTTTACTGTCTAGATCTGAAACAGCAGAAAACTGGCACGAACATAAAAAATCTGGCACAATTGTTTAACAGATCGTTGATTGCTGATGCTGATGCATACGGCACTATAGAGACACATTGTTTGGAGTGAGGAGTGCATGTCTCAGAGGGGAAATGCTTACTTCCAAAACAAATCACTGATTTATGTGTTCAGAGACGTTTTGAAGAGGCCTAATTTTCCATCTGATCTCAGTTTTAGGCACAGAAAAGCAGTTTGAAAGAAATGTTGGTTTTGAGTGGGATATAGCCATCCTCAGAAGTTCTCCAAAGACCTTGGAGAAACATCAAGACACACAACATTTAAAGATCTCATTCGGATTAATGTCAAGACAAAGCCATGGAGTCATTATTACCAGATCTAAACTGAACTGGTAGCCAACAACCCAGTCATTCGCAGCAGGAGGCAGACTCTGGAGGAGGATAGACAGACGGTGAGGAACAGCTTTGGGCCATGTGGAAAACTGCAAATGTGGAACAATGACTTTTACTGGGCCCTAAGCAAACAAACCCACATTTGATTGGATCCAATTCCTCGCACATGACTCACCACCATCAGCCAGCCGTCGAAACCCTCGGTTGGATATCTTCAACAACGATCCCTCCGTCCCCCTCTCTCTCAGCATTATACTTCCTGTTTGATTCCAGGAATGCAGGAAGTGGGTCAACAGTGGGAGATCGGGGTTATGGGCTCCATGTGACGTCTCACCGGTCAAAAGGGGCCCAACGGAGCACCGAGGGCACCAGCCATTACTGCATCCCATCCATCCTCTCAAAGGAACTTCACATTTGCCAGATTATATCCTAAAATCTCTTAGATTATACTATTTATCACAATAAAGTTTGCACAAGTAAACCACATGATCTGCTACAGTCTATGCAGCTGATGAAAGAGGCTGTGCTACTTTTAGTCTTATTACATATTGATATAAAACCATAATGGGACTCCTGGCATGGTCATAGCGTCTTTTAAGGTGCCAGATGCAAAAAGGGATACCGGACAAAAAAAGATTACGACATCCACGCACTTAAATTGTTATTTTACCAACAAGCTGTGTGCAGTGTGAACTCTGCAGACGTGTTGATCCCTTTCCCTTCATGGCCATGGTGTATGTAGCTGTCGGTGTCTGTGTGGGTGCTTGTGGGTTAAAATTGGTGAATAACAGGCAATAGTTTGATCTTAGCCACAGAATGGAGAGTGCTGAGCTGGTGTGTTCCCATAAATTCACTTTTATAGTCGTGCAAGGCGGATGTTACTGCATTATTTGTGCTTTGAAATCTTTTTTTTTTTTTTCATTCGGGCTGACTGAGTGTTTTTTTATTTATAGGACCAGACATGTGTGTGTTTTATATATATATGCCAGTACTTATCTTAGAATGAACTGTAGTGGATGATAAGTCTCTACACCAAGCTGACACAGTCTGGTGCTGTGTCAATAACATTGAGAATAACAAGCAAAAAAGTGAAAATATAAAATGATATTACGTGCTTTGTTAGACAGACAAGAGGTTATTTGGTGTGAGGGTCCAGTAACTCTATTTCCTCTTCAGTGGCTTTCTGTTATACCTCCTTCAACTCTGATTTTCCCTTAAATTCAATCTTAAGTAGTTTCAAATTTGGAAAAATAACTTTTTTTCTCATATTGTGCAACAATAACACAATATATTCTGTATCTGCTGATTGCAGCACTTCACTGAAGCTGCAGCACACTTATATTGAGGCAAATATTCAAAACCAAGATGCCATTGTCTTATGGCTGTCGCAAGTACATCCAATAGAAAACATCTAAATGTCTTGTGCATCATTTTATGCAGAATTCTTGACATATTTGGTAACTTTGGAAACTTTGTGATCTTCTCAATCATTTAAAATGAAGTTGGGCACTGCTCAGCTGCACAGCATGTATTTGTAATGATGAAGATACCAACGGGACCGGCAGAGCTGGAGAGGATACTGACAGGACAATGATGTCAGTCTCTGTTTTCTGGCCAGTTGGAGAGTCGGCTGGTGCAGGGAGAGGAGATGCACTGTGTTGACAGTCCCACCTCAGACAGTTTGGTGTTTGGGTGGGGATGGAGTGCAGGGTCTGGGGGGG
>OMLB01063649.1:0-11586 GCA_900302555.1 Myripristis jacobus | reverse complement strand
AAGTTCATTTGAGTCAGTCAGCACCCAGCAAGAGGAAATTATCATCATCCTCCGCCTCAAGAGGAGCCAGATTGGTGAATGTTTGTGTGCTCCGTTGTGCCGTGCAGGGGTCATCTCTCCGCACAGATCCTGAATGATTTGCTATGCAAAAGCAGCGTAGGGTCGAAGCTTAGGCTCAGTTGGTGTGTCGCAGTCAGTAGGCGGTGTAGGAAAGGGAGAGAATGACAAGCAAGCAGAGAAAGCAACAAGGATGAGGTTGGTGATGAAAAGATGAAAAGGGAGGGAGAGAGATGGGGCGAGGTGAGGGTGGTAGCTTAGCTTAGCCCGTGTTGTGCCAGTAATGTTGATGAGAGGGGAGAGTGTGATAGCCGAGTGAAGTGTAGTGTTGTGTTAAAATTGGACGGGCCCGGCATTAGAGATGGAGACACAGGGAGGAAGATCCTGTCCTGTGGGAGGCTGGCAGATAGCCCCAGCAGTAAACAGAGCTGAGCCCGGAAGAAACAGAGCAACTTTTTCACATTCACTGTAGGACATCATTTGTCAAGAAACTGCTGGAGAATTGTTGCTTTAAAGTTACGATGGCAATCTATTTGACCAGCAGAGTTTTGGTGTTATCGACTAAGACTTGTACGTGGGGAAACGTTTTGTTTAGTTTGTTTATTAAAAGGGAAAAGAGGTAGGGCAGCAACCAATTGTTATTTTCATTATCACTTAAACCGTTGATGTTTTGTTTTTTATTATTTTTCGATTAATCTTTTAGGACTTCTTTTAGTGTTTGACCAGCTGCCAAATAGACCACGAAGTATTAATTGTGTAATCATATGAAATGGAGGCAAGCAAGCAAATCTTGACCTTTGTTAAGCTGTAACCATCAATTGTTGATATTTTTACTTGATAAATGACTATAACGATTGATTAGTTTGTCAGATTATTATTGATTAATTTTCTGCTAATCAACAAAGTGATTAATAGGCTAGTTGTTTCAATTTAGCTGGGCCTGCCAACTCCAGCCCCACAACAGAAGCCAATCCCTTTCCAAACCTTTTGCTTGTGATCACTGTTATATAAATGGGCAGCACTCCTCTTTAAGTAATCAGAAATGAAAATGCATGTCTACTGTAGTATTTTTCAAACAAAAGAAACAAATCTCTTACATTATTTGAAAATACGTAACATAAAAATCATATGAAACTGTCGTGTCATCTCACTCCTTGTATTAAAAGTTCGCACAATACATTTCAGAGTGGAAAATCATTATATAAACAAAGTCAGTGGCGGGGCAGCAGTGTTTCATCAGGGACTGCAGTCACAGGTTATGTGGGAAAGGATGTCTGCTTCCTGGTTCACATCAAGGCCAAAGCATGCTGGCCAGCTGGGTGCTGACAGACAGTCAAAATGCTCTGCTTGGCTAACCAGATGAAGGATCCAGGTTTCAGGTTCTGCTTACGAGGCCGAAGTGACTGCATAGTAAATTCACTCGTCAGGTGGAAATATGTGTGCTTTATTGCCGGGGTTATAAGGTTATGCTTCCATTGTTGTTTTTTTAATGACTATATTTATCTTGTTAGACCTATAGGCTCTTTCTTGCCCACACATCAGGTCCCGGCATTTTCTCTCTACCGGCTACAGTGGCTGGCAAATAGCAAAATTACTCTGGATTTTTAGAGTGGAAACGAGCCTTTTGAATGATGACTGGGTTTCCTGGGCTTCCTGGGTCAGGCAAGGCCTGTGTTGCAGTTTCATATACATGGTATATGAACTGGGCATACGGTGTCAAACATTTGCGCCCATCTTTCAATAACACATAAAATGGAAAAAATGACCAGCCAAAAAACTGTATCATGTATTATTTCACTAAAAATAGTTACCTCTTGGTGGCATCATTTAAATGTCACCTCTCAATGAATCACCAAGTCTCTCTATCACTGTTATTTACTTATTCTTCATGTATCTGATTTAGTGGCTTACCACCAGCAACATGTCTCACCCTAACACACACACACACACACACATTCATATATGTTTTGCTATATGCTTGTTTTCCAGTAGTGGTGGAGAGTCAATTCAAAGTGGAATCTCATGCAATGACTCGGGGAATCGAGGCGACATTAGAATCAACTCATTCTGTCGGTCAATTCCGTCATTTTAGCTACTCTGATTGGCCAAAGGGCGTGAGAGGTGAAAGAACAGTGCCTTGATTTGTCTCTGTCTTTGTGTGCTCTGCTGCCTGCAACGCTCACAACTGTGCCTTGTGTTTTAGCGGGGGGAAAAAGTCCTGTCTGATCATGACCTTGGCACTTCCTACATGACATCATTTATGGAGTCAAAGAGCCAATTCCATCACATCCCAGACTTTACACCAGAGTTGGAGTTGATTCTTTTGTTTTTTGTTTTTTTTCCCCTTTGGCCAAAACAGAAGTTCAAAACATGTTTTTTTTATTTTTTTTAATTTCTTCACTTAGTCACCGTTCTCCAGATACAACATTCACTGAATGAGTAATAACATCCCATGCGTCTTTTTTCTTTATTTTCTTCATATACTTTATATACTTTATATCCAGTACTGATGCTGCTAAATATGACAGCGCATTTGGTGCTCACTTCCTGCCACGGTATCGCCGCCTCAGAACTACTGAGGGGTTTTTTTTTGTTTGTTTGTTTTTTGGGGGGTTTTTTTTGTTTTTTTTTTTGAGTCCGCTGCTCCACCCTCTTTATCCTTTAGTTGGGGCATGCTGGACTTGTCAAGTTGATCAGGTTCTGCATGTGATTTCTGTGTGTGCACATGGCTGTGCAGTCTCACGCCCTTCCATGGGGAGTTTACCTGTGCTAATTAGGCACGCACTTTCAATTTACGAGGACAGTGGGATCCATCATTATAAGACCACAGGTGTGAACAATTCTGCAGTTTAAAAACATGTCATGAATCTGGCACAGACTTTTTTTTTAAGGATATTTTCAAGAACAAATTTAATTAAAAAGTTAGGAAGATATTGGTGAATGAGACCATGGGTGTATAGGTCAGATATATCATCTGTAAATAATAGATACGTCTATATAAAATCATCAGTTGCCTCTCTCTAAGGTTGTAAATGGTCTTCCATCCTGCCTATCCTTGGTATGGGTTTAGACAGTACGAGGATACATTATGAAGTTTGCTGATGCCGCAGTCATTGTTAGGCTTTTCATGATATCCTGTAGTGGGGGTTTTGGAGGATGGCACTTTACTACAGCTATGCCGATTTGCCAGTATTCATTTTAAAGTTTTTATCAGCTGATTCCGATGACGTGCTGATATTATCATGCATGCCTAGTCATATTAAAAGTGTTGCCTGCTGTCTTTATTTTATCTTCCGCATATCTGCCTGCAAATTAAATTGCCCTGCAGGGACAATAACAGCATTTCTTTTGAATTATATGATTTAAAAAAATACACTGTATATATTAAACATACACCAACATGTTGCAGGTGAGCAGTTTCTTGCTCTCTTTCCTATTTCTAACCCACTTCTGCCATGTACTCTTCCTGTTTTTACCCAGGACCTGCAGTATACAGGGAACCACACCAGACTAGAGCAGAACAGACCAAACCAAACCAGGTCTAGTCCAGTTTGTGGGCCTCCTGCCCACCTCCCTTCCTGAGCCTTGCAGCCTACACACCCCAGCGCTCTGTGATTGTCTCCCTCGGCTTCGCTTTCTCGTGCTGATCAGACAGCCTCACACCGCTGGGACTGGACAGGAGACCCAGAGGTTCCCCCCGCTGGAGCTCTGAGCTGTGCCTGGCAATGCCTCAGGTAAGAGGAACGACACAGACACAGACTTACAGTAGCGTTCGGTCACACCGTCACACACATCCAGGTAGACAGGATTGGGCGGATTGGCCTGCTTGGGCTGAACGAAATGGAGAAATCATATTGCAGTTACTTTCACTGTGAAAAATTCTTAATGATTGTGATTTTTTTTTTCTGATTTCTACACCAAACTAACCTGTTTTCTTACATCACAAGAACAGGATTTATAGGCCAGGACATCTCTGTAGTACCACAGTACTTCATTTATAGAAGTGTTTTATCTTATTTTATTTTATCTTCCTAATATTTTGATTAATTGTTCAACCCAAATTTCTGCTCCTGCCTGGAAAATACAGATGTGCAAAAACATCAGTGCAGCCGAGTGCTGTGACATTATTCTTTGCAAGGCTGCATTGATTCTTCAGTCAGCCCCTCGTATCGACATGTATTGTTTAGGCACTTCATTTTCTTACGCTATAGTAAATACGCCTGAATACCCTGTGTTAAGTCAGTGCATGGTGCGGATTCTGTTTAATAAACTGAAATGGGAATTTTGAATTTAATTCTTTTGAGTCGGCCTGTCATCCAATTTGTAATGTAGATTTTATTAGTTTTATTAGGTTATGTAGATGCAACAGTGGGACATTTCACAGATGAACGTGTTTATTGTGAAGACTAATCTTAACAAGCTTTAGCTGGAGAGCAGTACAAACCAGTTGACCAGCTTCTGTCAGCACCATTTTACTGTACGCTCTTCAAATCCAGTGAAGAAATTACAGTCTGGAAAAGACACAGGATTGTTGCTGGCTTTGTTCATTTTATCTGCTCTGATGTTTTATGTACAGTACGTGGGTTCATTGTCTTCACTGAGAGATAAATCCATTGGGAACCTCCATCCTGTCTGAGAGGGAGACAAGTTTTTCAACAAAGTTATATAAAACAACAATCCTGAATTTGAGCGAGACAGAGGTCAGATAGGATGGTAGAAGAAGAAAGAGAAAAGAAAAGCACTCCTGTTGCTTGTAATTTCTCAGAGAGAAAGTTGTTTATGGTGTTGCTGGAGTCTTTTTGTTCTGTATTAACTTCAGTGTTGCTCTGCTGTGTTGCAGCCCAGCATCAGTGGGATGGAGCCTCCCTTTGGGGATGCCTTTCAGAACTACTCGTTTGCTGACCAGGCCCTGACCAGCACTGAGCTGCTCGCCAGCAGCTCTGACCCAGATTTCATGTACGAACTGGTGAGTGGCCACACACACACACACGCACACACACACTCGATGAAACTGTAAAATTGAAAAATTATTTAACCTAATACATGGCACTGGTAATGTATTTTGCCAGAATTCTAAATGTTACTGCGCAAACAGACACACACGAACATGCACACACACGCACACGCACACACACACACACACATCCACAAAAAATTTACCTCCAAGCCTTGTTTGAAATCAGTGAAAGCAGCTCCACTGCCAACATTGCGTTGGTGTTGCATCACATCTGATAAAAGCATCCAAGCTGAAAAATTCAAGCCAAAATTTAATTTTCGATGGGTGACGCGGACATTCATCCTCATACTTTTAATAAATAATGCGAAATATAGTTGATTGTTTTTTGGTGCTCTGACTCACATCAAAAGCAGGAACCGGCCAGCAATCCACACAGATCATGATGTGGCTGTTTCTGGTTGCATTGTCGTCTATTTTAATGGCACTTTTTGTTGTTGTTCTTGAAAAAATACCACAGCTTTACAAAGGCAGCTTGGTGAACATGGTACAGACTTTGCAGCTTCTGTTTCTCGTTCAAAACAGCGTGCTCTGTTGGGCGTCACAGCTAGTGGAGTTTGACAGTGAAACACACACACACGCGCGCTCGCATAAAAAAACACGTTGAAGACTCTGACAATGAAACTTGGTCCTTGAAAGGGTGGAAGTGAACGATGAGTCACCTTTCAAATCCCATTTTCACATGGTTTTATAGTCCAATACCGGAGATTGCACAATGTAAGACGTTTCTCTCTCCTCTCGCTTGTTATATGTTTATGATAACTGTAACCCACTGACATGTAAAATTAAGTTTGATATTGCTAATTTTTTTTTCTTGAGCTCACACTTCATTTACCCCCCACCTCCTTTATATATTGAAAAGGCCACTAGGTTTAGTTGTGGTAATGATCTTAATTTGTATTCTGTGACGATGGATGGCATATTTGGCTTTTTGGGATGACAAATAATAAATAGAGCAGTCGATAGGACATGGTTGTTGTCAGTTTCTCTGCACAGTAGCATGCAATCACCTCAACCACTGGTCTGGCATTTAAAGCGGCATGGCCCATGGCTAATTGTTTGACAGCCATGTGACATTTTCCAGGCTCCCAATATTCAGAGGCAGGCGATATCAGTTTAAAGCAGACGGGTCCGTGCAGGACACTCGCACAGAGACACTCACCTGTCAGACGCAGGTGCCTACTTCACATTGCAGGCTGTTGTGCACTAGACAGCAGCAAGTCACAGGTACTCGACAAATCTTTTGATAATATTTTAACACATGAATGGCTTGTTGGGGTGTAGCATCACTCTTCATTTACATACATCTTCCGGTGAATTTCCAATTTGCAGTTTCTAGGCCTGCGTATTTATTTTGTGGCAGCAGTGCCAATATCATGATAGGGCATCACAGATGAGCCTATGTGTGTGAAATGACGGTTGCAGTAATCATTTTTTGATCGCTATATATTGCTAATAGAATCCTTACCATATAGTACTACTCTAACAACCAACACAAACAGTAAAATATCTATCAACCCTAATCCATAATGCCTTCTCCCTGTACCTCCATCTCTCTCTAGGACAGAGATATGACCCACCGGCAGAGCCCCTGTGGAGATAACGTGGTGGGGGTCGGGGATGGGGGAAAGGAGGTGGAGGGCTGCGTGGATCAGCTGATGGGATTGGGAGAGTATGAGACGGTCTGCAGCAGCTCCGCATTCGAACAGTGGGACTCCTCCTGGGAGGACCTCACCAGGTACTGCATTATGCATTTGGTACCTTTGGTTTGTCTTTTTTCTACTCATCAAGTTGCAAAAGCAGTAAATACATGAAACAAAAACAAAATACACTGAAGGGCTTATTAGTGTGATCTCAGTTCTCCCTAAAATTTCTGAGATTGAGAGTGTTTTGCATTTCAAAGCATTCTGACACCGTAGCTTACATTTGCTTCTCCAAAAATGTGACAAGACAGCAGCAACTGTGATTCGTCCACACGGGCCACTTTGTATTTCTTCCCATGTTTTTGCATGGGAAGAAAGACAATGTGGAGTAGGTTGAAACAAGTCCATAGATGAGTAGATTTATAAATATTTTCATTTGTATGACCCTTCATCACTAAATTATAAAGATTGCCATATTTTACTGAATCCATGGTGAGCAGTATCTCAGAGTATTGCTTTGGACGCCACCGAATGTGTCCTACAGAGCTTTTCATGTCAGACAGCGTCTCAGTCGCTAGAGTGTGTGCCGCTTCAGATTTTTGGCAGCCTCCTGTGTGCATGGACTGGCAACCCGCTAGGACATCTAGTGTATCGTCTCCCAGATTGTTGATGGGCAAGTATTCTAGGCTTGTTGTGACAAGAGGGTCAGACAGGTTGGATCCCAGCCAGTTAAACTGTCCTGTGCCTGTGACGAAGCCCACCGCCCATTCTCAGACTGTAGGGGAGACATTAAAGTAGAAAAGTCTGCTCCGGTGCAGCTCTTGGATGATGGTGCTGAATGTGGAGCTGAAGTCAACCAGTTGGATCCTGGCATAGAAACAGACACAAGCTGATAGCGGCTCAAAGGTCAACGCCGCTCACCTGGAAGTTCCTAACCTTGTCCTTCATGGGGACAAGGATTATGTTGGACAGTTTGAATCCAGTTATAGCTCTGTTTGGGGACAGGGAGTGGTTGTAGACGTTTGTAAACAACAAAGCAGCTGGCTGGTCACAGGTGATACTCCAGCAGGCTCGCAGCTATCCTGATGTTTTCCTGCCAAAATAGTTCCTCTACATTTTCCTTTTTTGTGCTTGCCCCCCTGTGATGATGAATGGCAGTAGGGGGGAAGCTGTGGGCTTTGACATCTGAAGATTGTTATCGCAGGGGTGAAGGAGTGCTGAGGGAAAGGTCTGAAGACATGTCAGTCAGAGCTGGAGGAGTGCGGCTGTAGCAGGGGGCTCTGTGTGAACCTGCCAGTCAAAGCGATGATAAGTAGAGTTGAGGTCATTGAACCTTGCAGCTGACGGGTGCAGTGGCAAAGTAATTGTTTGCAAACTAGCTCTTGACTTGTAGGGTTGGGCATTGTTCGGATTTTGATGAATCGAAATTTTGGAAACGTTTAAAGACGATTTTTGATGCCCCAACCCTAGTCACTTGATTTCCAGCTGACTTCAGTTCCTCAGTAAAGTGTGGCTTCATGTGGTTGTATATATATCAATGATTTTGCTCAGCTAACAGGCTGAGCAGTAGATAAAAGCAGGCAGTGTCTGTGTGGGTGTCAAAACTATAACTCGGTATTGCTGAGCTCTGCCTTTGGGATCATCTGGGATCTGCCTCTGGGATCTGTGCTGTGAATAGGTTTGGACGCATGTTGTCACACACACACAACCTGAGATAAACCCTACATCTTATGTGAGTGCTGCCATAATGTTTGGGCACTGTTATGAGCGTTCACCTTAGTAGCATTAAACTATCATGTTTATCTTAACTTGTACATTCCCATGTCTTTCTGTTCTACTTTACTATTCTAAATTATATGTAGTTAACTTTCAGAAGCAATAACAGGGGACAGTGAAGGCTAACAGTTTTCATACGTTTGCACTGTTGATACATCTGCATATCTCCATGTGCCTGACAGATATACACGGCTGGCCAGCTGTGACATCTGGGGCACCAAAGAGGTGGACTTCCTCGGACTGGATGACTTCTCCAGTCCCTACCAGGATGAGGAGGTGATCAGCCGAACCCCAACACTGGCCCAGCTCAATAGTGAGGATTCACAGCCTGTCTGCGAGGCGCTCTACCACTCCACCACTGACCTGTCCCTACCTGCCTCACAGTCTCAGTCTCAGTTTCCCCTTCCCCCCTGCCACAATAAGAGACCCCCAGGGTTTAGCCTAGGATCTGGGCCTGGCACTACACGGCTCCCGCCCGCAGCCCCGTCCTCATCCCATCCCTCCCGCAGCCCTCTCCCTGACTTCCCTGAGGGTCCCCAAAAAGCCACCTGGCCTGTTCCTTCCAGCACTGAGGCGATGGCCAAGTCCCAGAACCACCTCAGTCTCACACAGGACCACACACAAGCTCCACCCAAGCCCCAGGGGTACGGAACCAAGATGGCAGCCCCACACTCCCACGGCTCTGACTTTGTGCGGAAGGCCAAAGTCCGAGTGAGCGCCGCCCATAAAGCTCAGACAGACATAACCTCCCAGCAGGAGGTTGAGGGGCCAGATCCACCTCTACCACTCTCCCAGCCCCAAGATGAAAAGGCCTCTACTTCAGGTAACGCCGCCTTTGTCGGGGTCGCTGGCACTGCAGCTGGTGGCTCTGGCGGTGCAGAAGGGACAGGGAGGAGGGACGTGCCTGTCAGCTGGTCGGCCGCTGTGCCCCAGCTGGTTGCAGCTAGCCAGGCCTTGGATGACAATACCTCTGGGCTGGTGAGTGGCAGCATCAGCCTGCCAGGGGCGAGCAGCAGCGTTCTGGTCGTGGAGGGCACCGAGAAGACCAAGGAGGAGGAGCACAACTACTCTCTGTTCCTGACCCGCACCAGACTGGCTGAGAGAGCTCACTCCCAGCAGGAGGAGGAGGACGAGGAGGAGGAGGAAGAGGTGGAGGAGGAAGAAGAGGAGGCTGAGGGGCTGGAGCTCAACGACGAAGACCACGACGAGGGCTTTGGCAGCGAGCACGAGCTGTCTGAGAATGAGGAGGAAGAGGAGGAGGAGGAGGACGAGGACTATGAAGCAGACAAGGACGACGACATGAGCGATGCCTTCTCCGAGCCAGGTACGCGCCGTGCATCTTTGGGCTTGTGGTCAAAGTTTCTGCAGTGGCTGTGCTGTTAGGGCAGGCTGCTGATTCATTTCTGATTCGGATTCATTTAGATTCCAATTCACACGGCCCTGATTCAATTCATTGTCAATTTCAATACAGTTCTATATCGATTCAGTTTGAGATATTTTAGTGACAATACCAATTTTGCAGCTTTGCTTTTGTCCTGTTTTTCTTTACAATCATAGTTTTGAAATCCAAAAGTCATCAACACGTGCCCTTAGGCGTGTTGACGCTGAGCTCCCAGTGCTCTTTCAGTACATGTAACTTGGTCATCTGAGTGTCTGTGGGCTTGTAGTTCAGTGAACAGCCTCTGCAGGACAGGAAGTGCACTACAAGTAACATTTAACAAAAGCCTTCACACATCCAGTGACAAAAGGCATGGATCAGTATTGGCATTTTAAGAATCGATGTCACATTGTTCAAGATCACAATCAACTGGAAAATTGATATTTTTACTCAGCTCTCTGTGCTGTGGTGCCGCATTCTGTGTCTGTCTGTCTCTGCCCCCGTTCTTTCCCTCTCTTCCCTCACTCGCTCCCTTCTCTCTCTCCCTCTCTCTCTCTGTCTTCCTCTCCCCTCCTTTCCCCAATCTCCCTAACTCACCACCTATCACCCCCCTTAACCAGGCTGCGATGTGGAGTTGATGGAGGACATTAAAGGCCTGACAGCAGGAGTTTCCAGTCGGAAGAGAGGGAAGCGCCGCTACTTCTGGGAGTACAGTGAGCAGCTCACCCCCTCCAAACAGGAACGTATGCTCAAGCCCTCTGAGTGGGACAGACATACGCTGCCTAGCAACCTATACCAGAAGAACGGGCCTCTCCATGGTATACACACACACACACACACACACACACTCACACACACACACACAGATAGCAGAGCAAAATATAGCCACAAACTGGCACTTTGGGACGTATGCCATGAGAGATTAGTTAATGATCCTGAGTGAAACACTTTGAGAATCTTCAAAAGGAAAGACAAAACATGCAACATTTTGGGAAAAAAAATTCAGAGGTGCTAAATAATTTTTGAAATGAATGTGTGTGACATTCTTGATGACAAGACATTGTTTTTAATTCTTAAATTTTGACTGTTGTTGTACTGTCGCTGTTGTAACATAAAACATCACACATACTATTTAGTGGACACTTTTATTCCTTTAGCACCTTGCAGTTGCACGAGTGCACGCATATTTACTGTGAATGGGAACTGGGCACCCAACTCTGTGCAGCATTAGTGCCATGCTTAGTTGTTTAAGAACATACAGGACCAGAAAGGTGACAGGGTATGAAGGTGTTCTGCCACCACCTGTATCAGGGACTGACTGATGCAAACTGTTAGTATCAACCAAATCTAGCTTTAAAAATGAATACCATTATCAGCCAAGTATTACTTTTATTGTTGATATTTGAAGTTGGCATTTTTTGGCGCATTTTTTCTCACTTTTTTTTCTCCCAACTATAAAATTAACAACAGAGTAAAACTATAGTGTATTATACTATAGTAATTCTTACAAAAATGCATGTTGGTATTGGCCGTTACGGGTGGGAAGATCTTGGATATCAGTATCGGTTTAGAAAAAAAAACAAAAAAAACATATTGGTGCATTTCTAATTTCTGCCGCACTTGGATGCATACATGCCTGCTGAAATATGCCTGAATTCATTGAGGGCGATCTTTGACTTGTTATTTTCTTTGGCCGGCACCAAGGAAAGTACATGCTG
>OMLB01063648.1:0-19665 GCA_900302555.1 Myripristis jacobus | reverse complement strand
GGGTTAAGGCATTTCAGCCTCTCCTCTCGTCCAGGGCAGTGCAGCCGCTCAGTTCAGCAGCCAGGTGCTCAGAAACACCTTGACAGGCTGTGTGTGACAGATGCATGCATTCAACCTGTGACCTCTGCGCTGCACGACTGTCTCTTTAAACCAACAAGCTACCTGGGCTGCTGCTATATTAAAGCCACATGGGAATCTAGTGGCTAATTATTCCATTATATGCACACAGTGGCACATAAACAACCATGCCACAGAGCATGATGAGCCCACTGACCAGCATCACACACACAGACACACACACACACACACACACACACCGAGAGAGCCTGTGTGTTGTGTACATTGTGGGCCTAAGTGTAGCTCACACGTCCTGAATATTATGAAGACATTACATTAATCTCAGAGCGACGCCGGGATGTAAGCTCGCCTCTCATTGGTGGAGCCAACCTGGCCGTCAAAGCTGGCATCTAATCGCGTACAGTGTTACATGACGGGGTGGGTATTTTCACTCTGTACAGTATGTTGCAAAAACTGTTGTGTTCATTTTATGGCTGAGGCTGTGAAACACACGCAAACAACTAACTACTCAGTTACTTCGCAGCGGAAAGGGGTAAGTGCAAATAAACTGTGGTTTTACATCCCCGCCGGTGTTTTTTTTTTGCGGGTTTATCAGCCGTACAACACCCAGGAAGCTTAAATCAAGTAGTCACTCAACTGGGGCATACGGCCGTTTTCACTATCTTGTTATCGGGGTTTTTTAACCCGGTGGCCCTCACTTTTTCAGTGACCTTTGTCAAGCGGACAGTGGTGGAAGATAAAGTTAAGTTAAGGATGATGTTAGCAACTACAGGCCAGTTAATGCTTGGGTATGAACACTTTGCAAGCCGGGGGAGGGGAGGGAGGAAGGGTGGCCGGGATATAAGATGTGCATTTTTTTCCCACCTCGAGGAAAACGAAAGTGTTTCCGACACAATACGTGACTGAACAAGTCTCTGTTTCCGCAGGAATTCACGCATTTTCGTGTTATTTTTGTGGGTTAAGGTCGTTTTGTGTGTCGCCTTCACCGACGGTAACATTCATCATTCAGGGGAGAAGTAGTGTGTTTCTGTACCAGTGTGAAGGCACACGCACTAACCACGGAGGGCTTCCGGTCATTACTTTCAAAATAAAAACTCTGTGTACAAACGTGTTGCAGGCTGCTCAGAGTCTCGGAGCCTAAGTTCCCAAATGAAGAAAGAATGAAAAATTAGAAGTGACCTAAATGTCATTTTCATAGTGTAATTACACAGATGCATAGGTTTGTTCAAGATGTCACATTAAGAGAGCAGGTAATGTGGGATTGTTGGAGTGGATTTGAACTCTGTTTACTTTAAGAGGTCATTTTAACTGGATGTAGATTGATGTTAGTTATTAAATGCAAATAAAAATGTTTTCAGTTTTATAGTGTGAATATGAAATGACTGATCATTTTCATGTCATAAAGGTATGGTAAATTACAAGTATTTAATATGCGTTCAGTATACTACTGCTGATAGGTTAGAAAGCTTGTGACTTAAAATATTTTTTTCAACATATGATGAATGCACACTTGTGTGAAATTGGGATTGAAAATGTTTAATTGGGGAAAAACTGTGTGTACTGAGAATTTACACAAGAAATATGTGCTATCACAAGCTGAAACACACTCATCACCACAGAGCCGAGAGGGACCAGTTGTCTGATCGCCCGTTTGATGGTTGTTGATTTATACTGTACTGTCAACCAGGGCTGCATTTTTTGGTGCATCAATAACAGCACCATTTGTATCAGCACACAATAAAATAATAATAATAAAAAAGAAATTAGGACAATAAAAATAAAAATACATACATTTACATAACATGTCAGTCACTGAGGACAGTTCTTAGTGCAGATGTCAAGCGTTTCATTGTACATCTGATCTTGGTTTGTGCTCCTCATTTAACTTGAGTGTTTCAGTGTGACCCTGTTAAAACTTAAAGATCCACTGTGCAGAGTGTTGTTGACCAGCCTCAGTGTGAACAGAGTTTAATTTGGTGAAGCAAGTTAGATTTTAAAAGTAGCGGTCACAGTGGTTAC
This sequence comes from Myripristis jacobus, assembly GCA_900302555.1. Taxonomy (NCBI): domain Eukaryota; kingdom Metazoa; phylum Chordata; class Actinopteri; order Holocentriformes; family Holocentridae; genus Myripristis; species Myripristis jacobus. The sequence continues at coordinate 17,568 of OMLB01063648.1, read as the reverse complement.
CACGCCGTAGAGCACTTATGATCACAGAAGCACAAAGTAAGAGCAGAATGTGAATGGATGTGTTCTTGATTTATGTTTATGTTTATGTTTATGTTTTAATCGGTGTGGCTCCTGCAGGTAGAGGAGTGAAGTTTTTGGTATCCTCACGTGACACATTTGCGCGTTTTATTTTGGAGACAAATCGCCCCGCTTCCGGTGTGTGCGCCACTCAGTGCGTGTGCGTTGACGCAGCTGCTCTCAGTACAGCCAGTGCTGAACTGTTATGATGTGTCAATAAGTTAAAAAGGTGGACGCCACCGATGATGAGAGGCCCCCCCCGGCACTTGAGCTGGATATTAGAGGTATGTTGTGACACTAAAGACACCGTCATGACAGAGAACTTGTGTTTTTATTGATATTCCGTTCAAACCCGGTCGTTATTTTCGGAACCTCTCAGTCAGTCACTCTGAAAAATTGTTATTATCGCTGCTTTGGACATGATGTCCGCCTGCTGGCTCTTCCCCCTTGCATTTGTTTTCTCCGTCGAGGTTTCTCTGATAACTTAGCTCACACTGTAAATTCTTTCCTCTGTGGCTGTGCGCCGCAAATTGTAATTCACTCCTCTTGGAAATCGCTGTGTAAAATAAATGGCAAAGCAACTGTTTCTCAGTGAGGTAGTATGACCGCCCCCCCTTCCCTTCCTATCCGCATCAAATGCACACAAGCCTGCGTTGTATCGAAACGAATAGAGTCGCCAGCATAAAGCAAGTGTTTAGTTACAGTTTAGTACGTATGTTTTGTCTGAGGCTCTGGAAGCAGCTTGTGTGGCTTTCGAAACCATTGCATGTTATAGCCGTGACACGTCCAGTTAGCAGGCTGGAGTGCTAGCAAGCTAACTAGCTACTTTTATTCCTAGTAACACTGCTAGGAAATGGAGCTGCTGCTCAGCAAAACACTGCACACAGATGCATGTGCCTGGGCAGAAAATCCCCAGTTTAATTAATGAAGGTGGATGTTTTTTCCCCTCGTAGTAGGAGACGATTCGACGACATTGTCATCGGAGAGTTTGACAGGAGTGAAATATCCCCACTACTGTACTGTACTTGGATTTTCTCCTCCAAACCAAAGCAAGATGGACTCTCATTCGGCTTGTCTGTCTTGTCAGAGCCCAGATCGACATTTTGCACGGAGATGAAAATGTGAGCTTAGGGACAGGAGCAAATTAGGTAGGCGAAGGCATCACGTATCCGTCAAGCTCATAGTTTTACAGTTGTTATTGTGCATTTAAAGCTCGACACAGTCGCTCTGTACACTTCACTCTTAAGACTGTCAGACAGTCCGATCGGGCATCAGCAGTTTTACCTGAAAACACAACTAAACCTCTGCGCAGCGGTAGACTCGCTGCAAGTGTGCCTGCTGAATTGTAGGCTGTGTAACATTGCAATAAATGCATCCAGTGGTCGTCGGTTTTGGCCTACATGCTTTGGATTTGTCCATAAGGGCGGATCGGCTGCACGATTGAAATGATCAGTGATCAGATCAGACAAAATGTCCCACCGTAGTTTAAAGCCGAGGTCTTGTGCTATGCAATGTCACACACTAATGCTGTATGAAAGTTGCTTTGCTCGCATTTCACTGTAGGCTGGAGCTCATGTTGTGGGGGAATTGTTGCAGCGATGACAATGTAACGCTTGACTGAGAGCAGTGTCTTGTATTTTATAGGTCATCGTCATTGCATGACAAAGGCTGTGGCAGATTCATCTTCATCACTCATACAGCATTTCCATAGTTTTTTCTTCAGTAAGTATCCCTGTTTCCCACTCAGCAATCATAAACACAACACACTCCCAAGTCTCGTTCTCATCATCTACTGTGAGTGTCTTCCACAGGAATAACTCGGTAGCGTTTAATTAAATATCATCCATTCATCGGTTGTCAATTTTGCTTGCTTTGAGTGTATTGGGCACTTCTCCAGAGGAAGTGCATGTGTAAATATGAAAATTAATAAATGCACCGATATGCTCGTAACACACCGAAATGCATAGTTATGACATGCACATTACTTTTAAATTGTTTTGGTGCTTTTAGTGCATCCACAACACTAAAAATTAGGTGACCGTAACATGAATTTGTGGAGTTCCCTGTCATTATTTTGACCGAGGATCCTCGAGAGAGAAGTTGAATTCAGTCTGCATCAAGGTGAGAAGAGGCTAGGCTGAATCTCAGTTGTTTTCCTGAGTCATTTCCATGCACAGTTTAGAAGTTTAGCTGACAGTCTGACACCCAGTTACTTATAATGAATTCAGTATAGAATAAACTTTAATTTGTTGCAAACCAGCAAAGAGTGCAAAGGTCAAAGCTGCAGGGCTGCAATATAATTACAACAAGTATTTGTGTGTGCGTGTGTGTGTTTTGAAGCGTTCAGGTGACATGACACAATCAGGCAAGATTTCCCATTTCTAACTCATTCTGTGTTAACCATTGAGACCAGTTTCCCGCAGCAGTGCTCCAAATCTGCGGGTAGCCGACCACTTTCACTCGTGATTTTGTTCCTGTTATTTTCTTTGCAACGAAAACTTGCCAGGGAAGGCTCTACGAAAGCACACACTCTATTAATGATCCTGTGCAGCCCGTGTCGAGGCAGAAAACCAACAGCCAGTAGCTGTCAGCCCATCGATGAACAGCGATACCATATTTTGTATTACAACAGCCTATTTTCTAATCAGATTTTCTCACATCCCGTTGCTCACATTTAAAATATTATCAGTATTGTGTCAGACAGCAGAGGCACATTTCTTACCAGTCAAACACCCCAAACGAGGAGTTCAGTGATCACATTGTCAGAGATTTTTTGGAGAATTCAGTTAATTAAACCGTAAACTCATTCAATTTACTTGTAAAACAAGGGAGGCCAGCCGCGGTTTGGTTCATATTTGCTGATCACTCACCAAAAACTTGTCATTCAGTGATGCTTTATGCAGGGAAGCGATGCCAAACACACAGTGGCTACATGCTTTGCCGCAGTGCTAAAACATCCTGCTGTGGCGACCGTAAGTAAAGGACATGTTATTTTTTGTGAAGTTATCCTCCCTTTGATTCCCTTAGGAGATGCTCTCATATTTTCCACCGTTTCTCACCACGCACGTCGTGTTCTGACGTGAAAAGAGCAGTTATATAGTCCATTAGCTTAGAGTTTGTTGTTTTTGTTTTTTTTTAAATCACCCCGCCTGCACTTGTCAGGCATTCGGCAGGCTAGCTGTCCATAGCCAAGTAGCTAAGTCAAAATAATGAGGATGTGTTAACAGTCAGTACTTTTGCTGGTGACAATAAGAGGCCTCTATACAATCTCCAAAAACTCCAAAAAAGAGTAATTCTGGGACAAGGCATCCTCCTCACCACAAATAGCATTCACAATACAGCGAGAGTCAATCCTATACATATGAAGCCATAAACACACTAACTAAGGAGGATTATGTGAACCGCTGAGTAAAGGTTGTTCCCTCATTATTTGCAATAGAGTCTGATAATATCACAGCCTTTTCATGTTCCACTCTATCAGGGAATTAAGAAAGATGGAAAAAAGTATGTGAATTCGGTGGAAAAAAATCTGCATCTGCACCGTCTCCTTTAATGCAAAAATAATTCCCTGTTGAGGAATTCTGGAGCGTCATATTTTAAACTTATCTATGTGCACTGTGTATTTATACATCTTACTGGTCTCTCGCTTCAGCTCTATAACATGGTAGTCTGGTGGACTGCGCATTATTCAGTTACCATAAACCATTTAAAAAGTGTTATATTTTTATTGATATTTGTGTTATATTTACATCATTCTGTAGTCCGCCAAGACGAGTTAAGGAGGGAAATGAGCAAAGGGGTGAACCTCCAACGCGAGATGCATTGGAAATCCATCGTCACCTTTAGCATCCCAGCTTTTTTAACCTTGATAATTGCCAGCAGGAGTGCAAGTGTGATCCAGAACACAGAGTGAAATAGCACTTTATTGCCCAGATGCACGACAGTGTTCCTTCCTCGCTCGACAGCGTCTCAGAGCAGGTGTTGAAAGTGAAGGTGAGACAGCGGTGCTCACTGGAGGCATCTGCAGTGGCCAGTTATGCCACTTGACCACAGGGACACAACAGACTATTTCCTCAGGTTTATGTAAGGCCTAATTTGGCGCCCGTCCTCCAAAAAATAATAATAATAAAAAAAAAAAAAGAATTCACATGCAGGTGCAGTTTGGCCATAAAAATCAGCCTGGGAATTTCTATGAGACCAGCACCCCAGTATGGGTTGAAATAAAAATGCCCAAAATAATGAAGGAGCACAAAGCCACAGCATTTTGATCAACTGATCAGTCATCAGAGTAACAACATTGACACTAAAAGTCCCAAACGGCAAAAAAGCTAAACTGATCCGGGAACATTCCTGCACTTCCAGATGAAGGGACATTACTAGCATTCATTGCTTCGACCAAATTGTGACAGAATGTTTGTAGCCATACAGAAGTAAACAGTGATGGAGGAGAAAGAGGTGCTTACTGTAACTTGGCTCACTGTCACGTAAAAAAAGCACTGGGTTAACAACTAGCTAGCTACATTCATTTATCATTAACCGGCTACTTATTAATTTCTAAAGTAAAAAAAAAATTGAGGAGATTAGGATTAGCATTAGGAGTTACCTCTCTGGGTTTTCCTCCTTGTTCATCATCCACCCTTGGAATAAATTTCTAATCTTTAATTTGTCTTTTGTTTTTTGTTTTCTTTTTCGATTTTGGAAGTCAGATAGTTTTTGTTTTTGTTTTTTTGATTTTGGAAGCCAGACAGTTTCTGCTCACTCAGTTTTTCTGTGCGATGTGGCACGACAGCTGCTGCCACAGGTCATCAACAGATGGCAATATATAAAACTCCATGATGTTGGTTAAAGTTTTAATTTATTCATAGCTAAAAACAGCCTCTTTCATCCAACATTTTTTTTTAAATTTATTTGTATTTGTATAATTTCTTTGTAATATCATTTATATTATTGATTTAACTATGTAATCTAACCCTAACCTAACCCTAACCCTAACCCATATGTTGCATAAGGTGCATACCCCCTGTTTGCACGTCTGGTTGATCAGTAATGAATTTTTACAAAGTTATGTTCAGTAAAAATAAGAATGTTCTATCAAAGTAAAATATCCCTGAAAGGTGTAGAAATCACAGGCAGGTTTAAACCTCCTCTGAAACATGAAATAAGATTGGGGGGGGGTGCCCTGATGGCTCTCTGTGTAGAGCTTGCACGGCGGCCTGAGTTTGAATCCACCTCAGACTCTTTGCTGCACGTCACCTCCTGTCTTTCCTGCCCTGCTCGTCTCTCCCCACATCAAACATTTGAGGTGTTTGGGTTTAATAGTTTGACGGTCACAGCCAGATTCCAGTGGCAGTTAAAACGTGCGTTTAAAGTGTTTATGTCCAAGTTTACATTATGTTACTGATTCATACACATTGCACATTCAGACATACACTCATCCATATCAAAGTCCTTTTCAAGAGAAGTGGGTTCTCTCCGGCATCATCTTGATAACACCCCCAGGGCAGCAAGTTCATGACTAAACAAGACAAGATTCCTATCTCTTTGAATGGGAAGTCATCTATATCTTATTTTCTGACATAAATACAGTCATTTTTATAGCATATTTAAAAAACAACAACATAAAAAACCTAACCCTAACCCTGCCTCACAAAACAATTTGATAACACCAGCCAATGACAGCACGGTCATGTCATGCAAGCTAGTCACAAGAGGGAGCTGACGGCTATATGTTGGAATAAAAGATCCATAAATTACTGTAGAGTTAGGGTTAGTAAAGTTAGTAAACATTATTCTGCGGTTGTGTAAACCTTAAAGATTTACTGGTGGTCTCTTGTTGATGTCACATAGCTTTACAGAGCCGCCATCTTTAGGATTACGAATATTCCTATTCAAAACTGGTAGAGAGCTCTGTGTCTATAGGAAAGTGTCTCTGTCCATATATCAAGCTCCACAGTGATCTTTCAGATTGTTATCAAACTTACACTTACAAACCTCCACCACCAAACATTTTGACAGTTGGTATCTCCACTTCTGTGAGATGCACTCTCCCTTGTTGGTTTGGACAGATCTTGATTAACTTTCCCACTGTGAGTGTGATTAGTTTTGTACAGATGTGGTCCTATGGTGTTCATATTCCTTTTTTTTTTAGGTGCGGTAGTACCATGAAGGGTGGAGGAAGGGGCAAGGAGCCACCTGTTGTGGGCGAGGTCAGTGGGAAGCGCCCCAAACGCAAATGTCTGCAGTGGCACCCACTTCTCTCCAAAAAGGCTCTAGATTTCTCTGAGGAGGAAGAGGAAGAAGATGAAGAGGAGCTGGAGAAGGTGAGGGTGTTCTGCTGATTTAATTGCACATTTGTCGCCTTGGTCTGAACATTGAACGCCAAAGGGTCGTGATTGATTGTTGATTGATGATTGTTACACAGAACTGTCAGCTCATTAGAGAAATGCAACGGAAAAACACGGTACACTTTGAATCTGAGGGTTTATGAATTTGTTCTCAGCAGCCAGTGCTATGCAGCCAGGATCAGGGATCGCAGGTGCAATGTGGAGGTCCAACAGAGGAGGTGGAGGAAGACTCGACTGAACAGCGGGCTCGCCGGCCAATGAACGCCTTCCTCCTCTTCTGCAAACGTCACCGCTCCCTGGTGCGGCAGGAACACCCTCGTCTGGACAACCGCGGAGCCACCAAGATCCTGGCTGACTGGTGGGCTGTGCTGGAGCCCAAAGAGAAGCAGAAGTACACTGACATGGCCAAGGAGGTGAGCATGGGGCTCTTAGTGGCAGTGGCAGCCATTGTCTTACACCGGCGTGGGCTCGGTATCAAGAACTGGTGCCAAAAAGGTACCACCTCCTGATTGGTCAGAAGTGAAACACCGATAAGCTTTTGGCCAAATGGCACTGCTGTTGGTGTTTTAATGTTCACCCAGTCCAGAAATATCACCTTCATCAAGGTTCACCCTGAACAAGGCACTATTTCTAGTAATATTTAGCTGTTTAGCCTGCACCTTGGCAATCCGGGAGTGTCCAGCCTTTTTATATATTATCACATGAACCAAAACTGCCATCAGGATGTCAAAAAAACAATATTACATTTTTTCCTGTTATGTGCAGACTACCAAAAGGCCATCAGCCAATAGGGAATGTAGTAGTCAGTAATGGTCAGCCTTGACTTCTCAAGAAATCTCACGAAGACAGAAACAAAGTGATAATATTGTATAAAAGACAAATATCGTCGTAAAATGGAAGAGATGGTCAGGTGGTTAAGTTTCTCACCTATTTCTTGTAACAATAACAAATCTCCATTGTCTTTTTTTTAGTACAAGGATGCCTTCATGAAGGCAAATCCAGGCTACAAGTGGTGTCCCACCACCAACAAACCAGTGAAGAGCCCATCCTGCCAGCCAGTCAGCAACCCCCGCAAAAAAGTTTGGTCCTTCCCTTCCAACTCCACCAAGGACTCTGCCACTGCCAAAAAAGTGCCCAAAACCGACAGCATGCCACAGTTAAACTTTGCCATGGCAGGTGTGTGGAAACATGTCTCGGGGTCAGTTACAGATCAGTAATTGTGTGTAATACAAGAACATGAAGGTATCCCTGTGTAACTTCTGTCATTTATCATCAGACCCTACAAAGATGGGAGGCCTAAGCATGCTGCTGTTGGCTGGAGAGCACGCCCTCACGACCAGAGAGGTAGGTCACTGCTGGAAGCCGCCCAGGGCCTGCTACGTGTAATGTACCAGCTCTCAGCTAGGTGGCCTCAAAGACTGAGTAAAAAATAATGTCATGTTCTTGGACAGAGGAGGACCGTGTATTGTCAGCTGTTATTCGTTTTATTTATAGAACAAAACCTGCCATATGTCTTTTTTTCAATGCAATAACTTACATTGAACTGCTTCTATTTTTCAGTAATCACACTTTACTTTTAAAAACATGGAATATAATTACATGTTATTTAAATTTGATGTATTTGATGAGGTGCATTGCCAGAGACTATAATGTGGAAAAGGTCACCCACCACGTTACATCCTGATAAAAAAGGCTTGCATCCTTCTCTAGATCCCTTCCAGCACTGCTAAACCCAGTTTACCTGACACAGCCGGAGAGGGAAAACTCTTTCCAGGGAATAAGGAAGAGGTGTGTTTTCACTCTGTTTGTTTTCTTCTTTTTGCATGCTATAAACTTAAGATCAGTGTTTCTTGACCCAGATTGCACTATTCTGACGGAGTGAGGATACGTTCTATTACAGAAAATCCAGCCAACCTTATTGTACAAAGCAAGCATCAGCATCTAAGACAAAATACCCAGCCCTACACAAACTAAGGCCTATTTATGGTTCTGCATCAAAATGTTGGCATAGCTGAGGCTCGAGTGTTTGTAGTGCCAGTGTAGCCCACTGCAGCTCATGTGCACCTTCATAAAAATGTAACTGAGCCTCAAATGTCATAAAATCGCAAAAATTGTGATTAGCTCACTCGGATGCTTTATAATGTCTCCCACATGTTTCTGGTTTATTTTCATTTTAATAGTGAAAGACAGCATGGAGCTTGTCGATGAGAGATGAGCTCAGGAGATCTGCAGATACCTTCATTTGTACGACAGAACATACCCAAAACAAAAAGAGTGCCACATGCCTCTTAAATCATGACAAGGAACATCCAGAAACATCAGCTTGGACGCTACTATGTCTGATAACAAACAGGACATTTTTATCTGTGCTTTGTTACGAAGGCTGGGCAATATGAACAAAATCAAATATCACAATATTTTTGTCCGAATACCTCAAAATTGATATTGTGACGATAGAGGATGACTGTTGGTGCTCTCACACAATGTTTAGACAAGAGATTTTTGATAAACAGTCATCAATGATGTGAATATGATCACAAAACAAGTAGAGTCCAACAACACAACAACTAGAACAGCCTAGTAAGTTCAGAAAATTGCATCCTTGTTATGAAGCCTTTAATATTACTAGGAAATGACAACACATATGGCATATCACGTTATGACCATATGCAAAATCCCAGATAATATCCAGTCTCATATAATGATACTGACATAGTATTGATGTATTGCCCGACCCTATTCATACCCATGGGAATATTTAGAATTTGCAATTGCCGTCTGGGGCTTCGGCAGTCTGTTTGCACAACCAGTAATCTTTGCACCATGATGCACTACCAGGGAACAGCTACAGTGACATTTGGGTGCAGAACTATAAATCGACTGACAGTAAACATTTAGTCTTGAAGATGTAAACATCATGTAAATATTCCTCAAAGGTGTTGATCATTTTCATAATGTGTGTCATAACAAACTTAATTCGTACATTAGAAGACCCTGCGATGTTGTTCTTGTTTGCTTGCCTCAGCGCTGATTTTTCATGTTTGAATTCAGAACAGAACGTGGATACACAGCTTTAATTTGCACACCCTATTTCCATCTATAGATACCATCTGGACCCATACCGAAGAGAGTGCCTGATGTTACTAAAAGCAGGGTCAAGTCTGCCCTCTCCCCAATGGCAGAGGTAGAGTTGTTTCTCAAGTCCACAGTTCTGCACTAAAATCCCATCATTTAGTCATTTTAGTGGCTTTCAGAGAGAGATTGATTTTAACATCATGGCTTCGACAAAATGTGTGCTTCACCATGATTTGTGACAGTGTTGTTGAAAAGCACTGGCAAAGCTAATGCTGTTGCTGACAAGATGCCCCACTATCAGCATATTTAACCTGAGTTCTCAAAATGATAAAAAAAAAAAGATTTTATTGATTTATAGATTATTTGTTTATTTGAAATGGCTTCATTTTTATTGCAGCAGTAACCATTCTGCACAAAGAAATGTACTGGCATCTCCAGAAAATCTACTTTGGTGATATGAAAGTCACTATTAGTCTTTTCCTGTTCATTTTCAACGAAGCTGTACATCAAGTGTTGGACAAACTCCTCTGTTTTGTTTCTGCCTGTAGTAGTCAGTCGTAAATGTTCACCAAGCTGAACTAGACAAAAGAGTAACGTGTTTTGGCGGTGAAATCCGGTGTGAACCTGCCTCTGTGTCTTCTCAGGTCGCTTCACAGTCACCTCCATCTTTGGTACCGGAGGGAAAGTCATGCAGACAGTCTGCGCTCTTCCAGCTTGCTGAGGTAATGCGCCAGACAATCTTCTTTAGGTTTACTTTGAAAAGAGTGAAAATTGGTACAATAAGCATGTGCACACTGTATTAATTAACATTGTCACAGATGTAAGTGAATGTCACTGGCTGACAGGCAGTTTAGACCTCCAAGACTGAAATGAAAGCAGTCGGAGCCTCTGCAGTGTTGGTGTACAGAGTTGTGGGCCATTCAAATGGACTCAAATGGCCAGTGAACAGATTAGATTTAAAAATGTAATGGAAGTCTATGAAGCATATTGTTGATGTATTTTACAGCACAGAGAGCGGACACAACATTTACCAAGTGAAAATCAGCTGTATTGAGTAGAATTTCTGATGTGAAAATGGACTAAATTATAAATAAGTACGTATTATTATACTGATACACTTACTGCTATGAAATCACAGCAGATTTGTAATATGGAAGTTGACAAGGCCGTAGTGTACATCCCATTCTTTTTCTAAAGTACAATAGCAAAGAATATTAAGCAGTGTTCTTTAATATATATTAGGTGTAGTATTAAGTAGTAAATAGATGGAGCAAATACATAAATATTACAAAGCATAAATACTATAAGATAAAGAGATGCAGTGTAATGAGCTGAGGTTGTTCTCATTGGGCCTCTTTCACTAATAAATGCATACAAATGTGTGCACTTGCAAGCAAAATTAGTGCCAGATTTAATAACGTGCATACCAGCCAGTTTTGCTCTTACCTCCCTGCATATGTTGTGAAATGAATCATTCTAAATTGACAGGCGTGTGCCTGCAACTGGTAATTAGCATATTACCACACCCAACTTCTCTGCATAAGGAAAGCTCTTTACATGCGGCAGTGGAGAAAGTAGTCAGGCCAGTGAAAAGAAGAGACACGTGGCCACTACAGGTGAAAAGTGAACAGTAAACAATAGTGTAAAGCCAGAAAAGGCATGTTACTCCATATAGCATCTCAACTGGACTGACAGATGTAAATATGCTGTCGTCACACCTGTTTGGAGATAAATGTGAAACCGTAATATAGCTTTCATGCCTGTTGCTGGGCAGGGTTTCCTGTATTAAAGCGTGTCAGCCGCCACAGTTTTATTTTTACTGCCACAGTTACATGTCGTAAAGAATAACAAATATCGCAATTACACTGTTTCCCATAGACATCTGAGGTGCGCTGCCACAGTGTCGCACAGCCACCACAAAATAAAAATTAATGTGTAGATGCATAGAATGAGAGTCTGTACGGCAGCACTGAGGAGGCGTCCATCACATTACCTTCTCTGTCACAGCAGACTAATGTGCTCTCCACACTCAGGGCAGCATACTGTCTCTGCAGGTGAGGACAATTAATGAATTCATAACTTTGAGCTGGCTGTGAAATACTCACAATAAGATGCCTCCCCCCTCTCGTGCCTCAACCAAATTGTCAGGCTGTCATGAACAATAAATAAGATAATAGTTAAAATAGGCCTATAGATTCATAGGCGACATGAAAAACACGCTAAGCAGTTTAGGAAGTGAATATGTGTCTCATTCCAATATTGTCTATTGTCATCTAGAGGTGGGAACATCATTATGTATTATCAGAAAATTCACCTTTCTAAATATATATTTAGTCCTAATTTATACATAACTACACATTTCGTGTATTATTTACATTTGTTTGGCTGTATACTTTTTTAAGACTTTTAAGACCTTTATAATTTGTGAAGGAGGTTCAACATTTGTTCACAGAGTAAGAACAAATTCAAGTAAAACATATTTATGAATCCTGGATTTTTGCTTAAAATGTAAATACAAAGGCTTTAAGCACAGATGCAGTTTGTGAATGAGGCCCAATGTGTCCAGAACAATAACAGGTATAAGCATTCATAGTGCAGTAGTGTAGTGTGCTTACTTATCTCTGAAATGTTTACAATATATGGAGAGTAATCAGTAACAGAATTTCCTCTATGAAAAGCATCCCATAATGCTTTGCACCTTGAGAGTTTTACGTGTGATGTCTGTATGATTTGGTTTGCCACCAGAAAACCAGACTTGAAGCTGGTAAATATTTAACTGTGAACTAATTACAGTTGCCAACGTTGTTTCAGGTTGAATTTTAGGTTCTTTAATTAGAAGGTGAACCATAGTTAGCTGATAGTCGTTGGTGGAAGTTAACAGATGTCAGATATGTGTCTTATCTGCCTCCATTTTGTTTGTTAAGATGTGCTTAGCCTCCGAAGCTGGAAAGATGGAGATCACAGCATCGCAGCCACAAGACAGCTCCTCTGCAGCGTCTGTCCAGCAAGCCACAGTCAAGGCAGAGATCAAAGAGGAGACAGGAGACATCCATGACTTTCCCCTCTCTTCTCACGCTTCGCTTCCCTTACCCCCCCTCTCCTCTTCCTCTTCTACCTCCACTGATGCCATTCCCCCACAACTTGGCAGCCAAAATGTGCGTGTCAAAAAGAAGAGCAAGAAAAAAGAGGTGGCCAAGTCAACTGATAAAGACGGGATTCCTTGCTCAGCCAAGAAGATCATCAAGAAATGTGATCAAGCAGAATCGGGCCTGGACAGTGTCTTCAATACTATTGAGGCAGTGGCCAAAGGGACCTGGAAGGACACCGACGAGAAACCCAAGAAGAAGATCCACGGCAACACTGGTGGTGGAAACTCGGGTTTGCCCAAAAAGAAGAGTAAGCCCAAAGTCAAGACCCCCCTCAAAGAGAAAGAGGAGGGGATGGAGGAGGACCGTGGGCACTGTGAGCAGCATGGCTCCTCTGAGGTGGAGATGAAGGAGGAAAGATTAGACGACACCCCCAAGAAAGAGGCCGAAGAAGCAGGTATCAGAAGCACAGACGTCCAGGGCAGCATGACAGATCCCCATCACTCCCCCTCCAGTCCCCCACAAGCAAAGCTCAAAGATGAGGACAGGGGGAAGGAGAGGCAGACTGAAGCAGAATTAAGCACAGAGAACCGTGGATCCAGGAAGTCCGAGAGGAGCTGCAAAGGCGCCCTGTACAAGACCCTGGTTTCTGAGGGCATGCTGACTTCTCTGAGAGCCAACATTGACCGAGGTAACCCCCTTGATTCAGGGCAAATTTGGTTCATAAAATCAGGCAGTGTAATTGATTTTCATTAGTTTGTGTGTAATTACAAGTAATCAATGGTGGATATATTTGCCCACTACTACAACTTCCTGGGATGAGAGTCCTTGAAAGTACAAGTGTGTATCAATCAACGAGCATTTCCTGGCTGTCTGACTCGGTGAACGTATGTTTCCAGGTAAAAGAGGTGCTTTCCGTGCACCTGACCACGATGCAGCCTGGAGTGATGACAGCTGGACTGTTTCTCAGATGGGGCCTAATAACCCCAAGAAGCTGAAAAAGTGCAAGTCCAAAGATGAGTCACAGGGGTAGGTCATTTCTGTTCACTGTGAAGTAGTTTTCTCTTCTTAGAAACCTATTTAATATGTGTGCACTGACCATGCACATGTCCTGTTAAACACAAAAAAATGCCATCAGTGGACCAACAGCACACATTGCAGATCTAAGACATATTATTAATTGAATAGGGCGGAGCAAATGGAAATGCATTCAAAATAATATTATTTATTATGATCGGTGGAAAGGAAACTGCAGTTGTTATTTGCTGCCTTTCAAAAGCACGTCTTAACTCCTGTGCGACACCTTGGACTGGTTCAACTTGCCTTTCAGTTCAGCCTGTCGCATTCAGTCACACCAGCTTCCAGTAACTGTGAAGTGTGAATGTTGGTCACATTGAAATCAGATTTCAGTTGACTCTGGACTTAAATTTTGTGGGTGTCCATGTGTAGAAGGTGAGTGTTTTGCCTCATATCCTGAAAGTGGACACATACAAAGTTGGACATACGTTTCCTCATATGAAAGTTATTTATCGTGAAGAGCTCAGAGGCGTTCCTGTCAGTGTGCTGTATTCTCATGACAGTTTCCCTCTCTACTGCGACCTTCAGAGCTCAGAAACCACCTGTGATATGTGGATAAAGCTACTTCAGTGCTCAGTGTCCTCAACAGCTGCTGCCTGTTGCAAGTTCTAGCACTATAAATGCGAAAAAATAGGAACAAATGCTTGTCTTGCAAACACATATATGTTTCTTAATTATAATATCTTTATCAAAGCTCTTGTCTCTGGTGCTGAGAGCCATGTTGGATTTCAAACATGCGCCAGGCGGCTCTTCCAGCCACAGGTTTTAGTGGCAGTCCATTCAAATTAACCAAACTGCAGCTGTGCTCAGCTCTATCATCAGTCTTTGTAAATCACCTGCTAAATTGAGAAATGGCAACATTGCAAAATTTTGTGCCCCAGGTGCTATATTGCGATATAAATGATAAATCAGCCTCTGAGTCCTCTCAGTAGTTTGAAGATGCACATCCATGCTGAGCCTTCTTGTTGCTGTTTATGTTTTCTTCACATTTCTGTGTATTGGTAATGGTGCTGCTGAAGTACAAGTAACAATGCCATTTACTGTTCTATAGGAAATTTAGTTTGCCAGGGTACCACAGAAAAGTTGCAGTCACCATCATGCACAACAACATGCAACACATTCACTCATCAACAGCATTCACAGTTCCTGTGCTGTGAGTCAACCCTTAGGCCTGCCATTGAATAGGAACACTGCTGCATAAATTATGTGCCACCTTCAGTTTGTAAGCATATTGTATGTATGCCAGCCACATACTGCATTCATATCCTTTATTTGTGATTTTCTGTTCACCTCATTATTTTCAATGCAGTTTGTATCTGTGCAATAAAGCTTTAAGATATCATACCATGCATCAGCCTTTGCATCAGGACTGTGAATAATTTAGAGATTTATCTGTTGTGGTAGTGAGTTTCCCTTTTAGTAGTTTGATCTTTTTTGCTGTCGAAATTGCAGTAAATTAACTCCCAACACCACTTGTCAGCCTAGGGAAACTGGAAGAAGAGTTTGAGAAGAAGTTCAACAGCCTACCGCAGTATAGCCCAATGACCTTTGATAAGAAGAGCACTGCTGTTGCGAAGAAGAAGAAAACCGACAGCTCCGCTGCACAAGAGGAAGCACCCAAAGCTGGCAAAGGTGAGCAAAAAGCCGAGCCAGAAGAGCTCCTCGAAGTGTAAACAGAATGACTGCCCTTTAATATCCTTTCTCATCTCATCCATGGCCCACTCTGCACTTGTTTGTAGTCACGTTTTTCATAGTTTCTGTTATTCAAAACCTATTCTGTCTTTGTTAAATCAAAAACATGTTGACTCCATAACATGGCATTTCCATGCTCTTTTTTTTCTTTGTTCTTTTGCTATATCAGGGCCATCTCCATCTCAGAAAAAGACTTCATTCAACAAGATTGTTAGGAAGCACAAAAACAAAAAGGAGAAACCAGGTGCTGTGGAAAAAGGTGAACTAGAATGTTGATTTTTGTGGATTATAGTTTGAAGGATATTGAACAATTCATTCAACAGTAACTGACTATACATAATCCCCTATAGGTGATTGCTTCGTGTCAGTTTTGACACATATTTTCCAACAGTCAGGAACAACATGTGGCAGTTTACTATATGATAAACAGAGGACATGAAATGCTTATTGTAGACAAAATGTTAACATAGCAGTTCATCAAGTTTCTTTAGAGCAGAACTTGAATTAGAAAATGTATCTTACCACAGAAAAGGAGAAATGTTTAAATTATTCATCAAGGTTTAGGAGTAAGGGGTACTGTGCCTATAAGGTGTTTTTCATGTGGTTAATTTGCACATCAGTACTAAAGAAATGATTAAGAACTGCTGTCTTTGCCACTGTGTACTTCTTGTTTAGAAAATTAAAACATAGTTGTGGCACCACTGATTTTCATTACTATGAAGGTGCTACATCATCTTGATTCGGAGCTCCATTTTAACGAACTTTTACTCAACAGCAATGGTGCAGAGTGATTCCACCATGCCGGATTCAGCTTCCAAAGCCAAATCATGTGCCCCCATTGCCACAATGTGCCCAGATGTCCAGGGCACCACTAGTATGGAGATGCTAGTTGGTAGCCAGAAGAGGAAGGCTAGGAAGAGCAAGATCACCCACTTGGTGCGCACAGCTGATGGCAGTGTGTCTCCTGCTGAGGGTGAGGATCAGACACCTTTTGACCTGCATGAGGCACTGGTAGCAATGGAGTTTTGTGCAAAATTGTACTATATAACATACATTTATAGTATGTATTTATGTATGTGAAGTTCACCACATGTTGTGGAAAAATGTAGATGATTCCATCTTCAAAAAGTTAGGACTTTATAAGCAAGCAGCTTATAGCAGCTTTGTAAGAACTTGCATATTTTATTTTCAAGAAGAAAATGCCATATAGAAAGTTGTAATTTAAAAAAATAATAATAATAAATCAGCAATCAGCTCTTAACCTGCTGCAGTAGACCTTAGTCCATTTTAATTGTTTTGTCTTTGTTAATGCCATGCTAATGCCTGTACATGTTGTTTGTTACAGAAGACAAAACTAGGGAACTGAACCAGGAACAGGATGAGAAGCCATTACCCAAACAGAATTTATGCAATGAAAAAGGGTGCTACAGTAATCCCAGAGCGGAGGAAGCAGAGAGGAGCGCCGTACCACAAGAGCTGCCTGCTTTCTTCAGCTTAGCAGCGCTCGCTGAGGTAGCAGCCATGGAAAACGTTCACAGGTGAATACATTGGTTTTTTAAATATATAATATTGAGGTCATCATCTAATATGCTTCATAGGACAACTCAAAAATTGTAAGTGAACACATAATTACAAGCAATAATACGCTGTAGTAGTGATAACACTTTGTTTACAGTCAGCTGTTAAAAGTTTTGTTGACAAGCACAGGCTGTTGACTGTTTTCCAAGACTATGTAAATATGCAGTTATGTGAACTGGTATCCATTTGATCATCAGTGTTAAACTAACATTAACTGAACTTTTATCATCTTCAGAAAGCACTTGGCTCTGCCTAGAAAGATACCAGATGCAACACTTTTTCCAACGCGCTCACTTTCCATCTGCATTTTGGAGACTCTCCATTGACTTTAGGAGTTGGCAGTAAAAAAACAAAAAAAAAACAAACAAGCAGAATAGTGTTGAACACACTCCAAGTCCTGTCTTTGTGTCCCATTTCAGAGGCCAGCGAGGTTTAGCTGAGGGTCAGAAGAAGGACCTCGGCCAGACTCCAGTGCTCATCTCCTGCGCCGACCAGTGAAACTCAGCTGCTGTTAGGAGAAGCCACAACACGGACGTTTGGCGCTCGAGCTTCACGTTCCTCAATGTTGTAACCCTAAGCTTGAAGGGAGACTTGAGCAGGAAACATTGGATGGACTCTACCCCCACACCCACACCCACCCCCCCTTGTGGTGAATATGC